>JADRCH010013671.1:0-44019 GCA_019843965.1 Rhynchomys soricoides
TGTAGGGATGAAGATGAGGACGTGGATGTAGGGATGCAGATGGGGACATGGATGTAGATAAGATGGAGATAATACCCCCAAACCCCTCACTATTTTCCTACAGTATGGTGTACGTAGGTTCCTATTTATCACACAAAATCCTTTTTATCTCTACATCCTCTGCAAAAAAAAAAAAAAAAAAGGTCAAGAATTTAAAAAAGAAAGGAAGGAAGGAAGGAAGAAAGAAAGAAAGCCAGCCAGCCACAACAAATTTTCAGTTATTTTATTACAAAATGTAGATATTCTTTTAGTAAAAAAAAATATTCAATTATTGGAAAGATAGGAAGTGCACAGAAGTAATCTCTGCTTCTCAATTTCTATTTCCAAGGAAATACCACTTGAAGGTTTATTATTTCAAGCTTCTGAAGATGTTTATGAATGTCTAAGCATATATTTTAATAGAAATGGAGTCATATACATTCCACTTAGTAAGTTTCATCTTAACTTAATGAGATATTGTGGAAATCTTTTCAGGTAATTTCATGTAGACCTACTTCATTCCCTTTTTTAAGGTCTCTGTAATATCCCGTAATGCCATAATTTATTTAACCAATGTCTTCTTGATGGACACTTAGATTGCTTTCAGATCTGTGCTATTACAAACAGAACTGCACTGAAGAATCCTATGTATGTACCTTTCTTTGCATACTTATATGATTATGTTCAAAAGTTAAATTCCAGGAAGTGAAATTGCTAGATCAAAGGGTATGTATAATATGCATTTCGAAGTTCCATAGACTGTGCCAAATTGTGCCCATCTCAATTCAGATGTTACGATCTCTCTTTAATGATCTACATTTCTCTGATGGGCTTAGAATACGAATCCCCAAATTTATGGAGTTAAGAAAGGAAGGAGAGAATTTTATAATTTTATTCTGAAGGAATACACCTTTCTCTATGTGGTATTTTTTTGTGGGGAGGGGGCAAGGGGGACAAATTGAACCCAGAGCCTCCTACTTGTTAGGCAGGCTCTTTAGCATACTCCAAGCCCATGACCCACCTCCTTACTTTCCATGCACAGCACTGGAAAGGCATCATAGAAGCCAGGTCTGACTTGTGGTCCTTCCTTAGTACTAATCCTTGACTAGCAGCTGTGTGCAAAGTGACTGTGAAACCACACGCCTCCAGTTGACGCTCCCTGTTCGCTCATGTATAATTTGAAATTATCTTAAATTTGCCTCCTCTCCTCATCTGACGTGCCTCCCTCTACCTGGGGATGTTATAAGACTAGGAGAGCTGACTTAGTCAAGTTTCTGCAATCCGAGTGAAATTCCTGGTACAGAAGTGAGATTTTCTTTTTAAGCCATTACAAGAGAACAGGTGCTCAAGGGCCTGAGAATACAGTAAAAGAACATGGCCTCTTTTCTGAGATAAGTATGTAAGGGCTCAGCCTATAAAATGTCCTCAGGCACAACTTAAATAGTTATTTTGTCTAAAACTCTGATTTTATGCTAAATAAGATATTTTTCTACCTACCATTGATAATCTCATTACTTGACACGTGCATGAGACTTTAGCTTAATTGAGCCAACACTTTGGGGTTCTGTGAGTAACCAAGTATAATGAAGAACAATGGGAGTCACAAGAAAAGCATCTGCCCTCTCTCATTGTAAACTACAACTGGTGGGAAAAGGTAAGAACACGATCATCCATACTGAGATAGAATGGTGTACCTAGATGTCATTTCAGAAGGCTCTGTGGTAACAGAGGCACACTCAGGTAGCTTTTGGGGGAAGCCTAGCTACAAAGATTAGTGTCCAGTGTCCAATTTAATTGGAGAGTGAGAGACTTCCCACCTAAATGGCATCTCCAACCAGAAGAGATAGCATTTGGGTGGGATGGGCCAAGTCTTAGGAGACAATGAATGGTACAGAGACTTCGTGACCACATCTGAGGCTCAGACACACTCTGTCGGGTGAGGAAACTGGTGTGTTGCAGTCAGATTTGCCATGCAAAGAATGGGTTTGATTGACCTAGGAAAGGAGTGGTAGAAATGTTGATGCTAACTGGGAATTCCATATTTGACAAAGGCAGGCAGGAGGAAGGCATGAAGAAGAAGGAGGGAAAGGGAAAGAAACAGCAGGAACCAGTAAAAAGCAAGCAGGGTTTGAAGGATGCAGCGCATGGGATTCGTGAGCAATTATCTCCGTAACAGCAATGGCTAACAATTATTTTGAGGGTCTACTCAATGTCAAGCATATGCTAAGCCCCATTTAATCCTCTCAATATCTCTAAATATTTGCACTTGAGCAAACTAAGATATAACACTAACAAAGGCTGCACAGGTTATAGGCAGAGTCACCAGGCTCTGAACCCCCTACATTGGTGATGGTTACCCAGTAGACACTGCCTTATTCAGACTCCCTTGGTCGGCCGGTGCAGTGCAAACCTGCTGCAGACCTGTTCCCACTCCCCTTCCCCAGTTCTTCACCTTGTTACCATGAAAAGCAGACATTGCTCTTCAGGTAACTGCTTGATGCACTTGCGTAGCAAAACCTAAGAGGTTAGAAAGAACCCCAGTTCAAGTGCAAACCTTTAAGGCTTCAGCAGAGACGTCTCCCCTCCACACCAGACTTACCTTTAAGTTTCACTTAATTCTGCCATTTGCAAAGAAAATGCCTGCAGGCAGGCACCTGCCTGGAACATCCCACCTTCCTGTCAGGTGGCTTTCAATTCACCATGCCTTGGCATGTCCACCCAAATCTTCATCAAGATTTGCAAGATGGCACTGACAAGCTTTTCAGATACTTAAGGCAAACATGCATGAGAGTCTTCCTTGACACTTGAATTTTTTTAAGAAGCCTCGCCCCAGCATCGCAGGAAACCTGGCACTACAGAAACCAGGTATCTTTCAAAGAAGCCATATTTTCTCAGCCTCTTCCTTGATCCTTGCTCTGTGACAAGGACACTGCAGGATCCAGCTGAGGATAAAGCACCAGGGTTGTATTTTCATACTGATGCTAAATGTTGGTCGCCTTATCGAAAGGCACTTTTTTCCCTTGACAACTGCAGTGTGTGGATCTGTTTGGCACGTTGTCCGTGAGTATGTGGCTGGCCTACAAACACATGTAAATGGCACACTTCTAACCAGCACTAATTTCTGAGTATCTAACAGATATATGCAGGCAGGCAGATGTGTCACAGGGGTTGCTGTAAAACTTAATTAATATCCCTGAAGAGCTCTTATATCATTTCATGAAGTGCTACATATGAAGAAAATATTACACCTACGGCTGTTGCTCCTATAACGAAATGTGGGTAAATATGCTGATAGGTTTTCTCCTATTTTCTTATGCCTCGAAGGGTCTGATGTAAATTCTAATGGAAAAATAAATTGTGTTAAAGACAACCGTTTTTGTTTTTTTGGTTTTTTTTTGTTTTAAGTTGGAGTTTTAAAAATAGAGAGTAGCATTGCCCTAACTGGAATGCTAGAACACTGTACGCATAGGCACGGGGAAGCCTATCTTTAATTCATAAAAATGAGAAGCAGCTTTTCCCTTTTCTTTCATTTTCTTCCGCTCCTGCCAGACCTGTATCTGGGATTGCTGAAATAGCTCAATACAGAAAGGGCTTGCCACCATGCAAACAGGAAAACCTGAGCTTGATCCCCAGCACCCATGTACAAAGCTCTGGCATTGTGTCCTTGCAACCCCAGTGGTAGGAGGCGGAGAGGTGGCTCTCTGGTGCTCACTGGCAAGTCATCTTAGCTTAATCCAGGAGCCCACATCCCCGTGGGAGATCCTGCCTTATAAAAACATGGCGGATAACTCCTGACGAACAATATCTGAAGTTGACCTCTGGGTTTCATATACAGGTGCACACACATGTGTACACATGCATGCACTTGCACTTGCGCACACACACATACACATACAAACACTGCTGCCTATTGTTCTAGTCCATTCGTAGTGCTATCACAGAATACTTGAGATTTGTTAGCTTATAATGAATGGAAATGTATTGGCTTACTGTAATGGCTCTGGAGGCTGGGAACTCAAGAATGAGGAGCTGACATTTGGCATGGAGCTTCTTGGCTGCATGATCTCATGCCTGTCATGCAGAGAGAGAGAGAGGAAAGCGAGGGAGAGACAAATACAGCTCTGGACCCACCAGCCTGCAATCCACTTCCAGGATAAGAAACAACTCTTGCAATGGCTGATCTGTCCATGGAGGTGGAGTCCCCATGGCCTGCTCACCTCCCAAGGGTCTTCTCCATAGTAATACTGTAATAGTGTCGTACGTTCAGGATCGGTTGGAAGAAGGGCCAGCATTCAAACCACAGCAGCAGCTGAACAGTATTTCCGATAAATCAATTCTGTTTCTTAAAGACTCTTCTGAAATGCTCAGCCTGGTTTAGCCATTTAACCATCATTACTAATACTCTTTGCTCTTCTCTTCCCTCCTTCCTTCATTATTTCATTTCTCTTCCCGTTTTTCTTTTCCCCACTTCCTTTATTCCCCCCACCCTTCTATCCCCCCAGCAAACAGTCCTTGAGTAGCTACAAAAATCTAGAAATGATCATTCTTGATTTGCCTTGATTTTGCGGTCTGCAATTTGCTTTCCATTCCTTTCCGATTCTAGTATATTATAGGAAGCAGAAAAATGCATTAGAGTTTTATTTTCCAAATAAAGAATAACACATAATATGTTTTAACTGGAAAAAAAAAAAACCAAGTGCATGGCCAAGCCAGGCATGGCAGCACTCTCCTTTAAACCCAGCATAAGCAAAGGCAAATGGATCTCTGTGAGTTTAAGGCCAGCCGGATCTAGATAGGAAGTCCTAGGCCAATCAGGACTAAACAGGGAGATCTTTTCTCAAAAGAGGGAGGAGGAGGAAGAGGAGAAGGGAGGAGGGGGAGAAAGGAAGGGAGAGAAGGGAGGGAGGGAGGAAGGAAGGATGGACGGAAGGAGCAAAGAAGAGGAAAAACACACACAGTAATCAGATTAATAATCAGTGTAGAGTACTGAGATACTTTAGTTATTAAAATAGTAAAGAGTTGTGAAGATTTACAATATTTCCCTTAACTCTGTAGGTTCCATTGTTTCTCAAATACACAAGGAACCTTTACTAAAAGCTAGTAACACACACATACATTCACTGATCAAATTACAACCAATCAGATGTGATTATTAGATCCTCTTTGATCTTATGACATACGATCATAGCTCAGAATATCTACAAACTCTGGCTCAGAAGGACCTGGTGATTTTACTGTCTGAAATCAGACAGAATTGCTGTGTTATCACAAACTTTTAAAATCCATGCCTACACATGTAGACTCTCATCAGGTCAGGCAATATTGGGTTTAGTGAGTAAACGCTGTCTATGTTGTAGATGTGAGCTAATGACAAAACTCTTATAGAAATGTCACTGATAGGGAGCTTTGCTGGGCAGTCATCTCTCCCAGGTTCTCAGTCAAATCTATCTTCTAATATGAGAGCTAGCTGAGTTGCATTGAAACATTTTGTAAATTATGGTGTTTGTAAAGCAATATAAAGTATTGCTCTTGGTGAAACCTGGCTCAAGAGTGACTCTTCTTATTTCATAATTCATTAAGTTTTGAAATCATACTCAGGACACAGGTAGGAGTAAAGAAGACTGGGAAAATATCTAGTGCCAACTGCAATCTGACCGCACTGAGAAGCTCAATGTTGATTGTCATTTCCTATATTTAGAAACTAGCTAGAGGTCCCCTCTAAAAGCTAGATGTAAATTGACCATTCAACCCAGCAAGTACTCTTCGAAGATGTTCCCCAGAAACACTGAAAGCAGACACACGAGACAATATTTACACCGATGCTCATAGCAGCTTTACACACAATAGCTAATGGTAGAAATAACCCAAATGTCTACCTATGGATACATGAGTGAAAGAAAATAATATCTCTACAAAAAGGAATAGTGTTTGAGCCCAAAAAGGGATACAAGCTGTTAGGTCCTACAATGGGTTTGTTACTGCTATAATGGGTGTGTTAAAGGCTACAACTGGGGAGGGGGACACATTTTAAAACACTAGACCAGGAGCAATAGGACAGACACTAAAAGGCCACAATGTATAAATGTATTCATTGTGAAGTATCAAGAATAGGAAAAGCCTGACAAACAGAAGCCAAACCTGTGTTCCCCAGTAGTGAGACATGGGAGATCACTGGAGTAGTGGGTTGGTGCTTAATCAACTTCCGGGGCCTGGGAGAAGCAAGTAATGAAATATCTTTGGAACTAAACAGAATTGGTCATCATCCAGCATTGCAAGTATACAGTTGCCCTCAGCTGCCCATGTAAGAGTGGCATGGTTAATCTTATACTATGTTAATTTCATTTCAATTCTAAAGCTTTTGAATTCTAGAGGAAAACAGTTTAAGGACCACCATAGACCCTCTAGGTACTAAAGATGTACTCGCAGGAAAGACAGCAAGGCAGTAAGGCTGGAAAGTGAGTCTTCTGTTCCAGTCCATCTGTCCTTCCTTTCTTTCTTTCTTTTCCATCGAAAATATTTTTTCCATAGACTATATTCTGATTACAATTCCCTCCCTCTACGAATTTCACTTCCTACCAAAACCCCCATCCATGGCCACACCCTTTCTGTCTTTATTAGAGAATAAACAGGTACCTAAGGAGTGATAATAAAATAAGATAAATCAAAACAAACAGTCAGAATACAATAAGATTTTTTAAAAGGACAAAACAACTAAACAAGAAAAAGTGCCCAAGAAAAGAAAAACACAAGAAATGCAGATAAACACAGACATGCATGTTTGCACACACGGAAATCCCATATAAACACAAGACCAGGTCAGAAGTCAGAATATATATGCAAAGGATCCGTAAAGTGAAGAAAAAAAAGAAGCCCTGACAACATTATGAGACAAAAAGAGCCTCCTTTTCTGTTAATCATATACGGCTGGGGATGGAGCCTACCCTTAAGAACAGTTAGTTTACCCAGTGAAACTCTCTTGGAGAAAACCAATAGTTCATTTGCAAGTGGTAATCAATTAGAGATAGTTTCTGGGTGAGGGATGTGGATGGATGTCCACTTTTTCTTTCAGCTCTAGGACCCCATCTGTTGCAGACCCATGCAGGCCCTGTGCTTGCTGCCTCAGTCTCTGTGAGTTCATATGAGCTTTGCTCATGCTGATTTAGAGAGCCTGTTTCCTAGATATCATCCATTTCTTCTGGCTGTTACATTCTTTCTACCTCCTCTTCCAGAGGGTTCCCTGAGCCCTGAATTTGATAGAGACATCCCTGTTAGGACCGAGTGTTCCAAGGTCTTTCACTCTCTGCATATTGTGAGTTGCTCTAGGTTTTTCTAAGAAGCAGCTAGAAAAAAAAAAAAAAAAGGTCTGCTTCCAAAGCATACTTGGGGTAGTATAATCTGAAGTCTCTACACAGTGGTTAGCTTGGAGGCTACAACACAATATACCAGTACCTCTAAGCTATTAAATCTACTAAAGTACACAGGTCTGTGTGTATGCTGTGTTAATATCTAGAGGCCATCAGCATGGTCTCCTTCAGCATCATGCTAAATGAAGCTCTTCCTTCTCAACAAAATCCTTTAAGTATCAAAGAGAAAAGACTATAAAGAAAGGTGTGCAGGGCAGGACTCCTTTGTTCTAGAGGAGAGAGAAGCAAGAGAAATTTACAGGGGCTTCTCGGTGGTGAAGGGGGCTCTTTCCAGAGTTGAAAGCCACCCTGATTCTATTCTTTTGAAAGTGATTTAGATGAGAAATGTACCATGAGATCTTCATGTTCACAGAGATACCAAACCTGTGAAGATAAGCCACTCTACAGGTGGGCAGGGACATGACAGATAAGGAGCAAATGCATTACCATTACTTCTTACAGACTTCTGTAAAGATTATCTGTGAGTTCCCAGCCACAAATGAGGAGCTGGACCAGAGATTAGCATACAGGAGTGTGAGAACATGTACAAACCATTGAATTACTGTGGAACAAAGGGAGGTCAGAGCTGGAAAATTCACACCATCACTTAGTGAAATCTCTAAAAGTTAATTTTTAAAAATGCATTCCCTCACTATTTTCCAGCCCATTGGCTGTCCACAATAGAAGTGGTCAGCACACTCATGCCTGGCATATCCTAGCAATGACAGAGAAGTTGAAAATAGCAGTTTCAGGGGAGGGAGAAGAATAAAAACTATAAATGATAGAGGCTGCAGAGGTAATTGTCAATAAAGTGCTTGCTCTGCAAGCAGGAAGACCTGGGTTCGATCCCCAGAACCCATGTAAACAAACAAACAAATAGCAAAAAAGAAAAACAGCAACAACAACAAAAACCTCGTGTGTCAGCATAAGGCTGATAACCCCAGCAAGTTCCAGACCAGTGAGAGACCCTGAAAATAAAGATGGACAGCGCCTCAGCCTCTGCATTTAGCAGTTCCCTAGAGGGTTCGACTCATGTGCCACGACTTCAAATGACTATGTGACGTGCTCATGCTCAGCGATTACCGGTTGGCTTGACTTTCTACTTGTGGTCTTGCTATTAGATTTATATATTTGTTATGGAAAAGGGTGCACATTTGGGCATGGTGCGTTAAGTCTTCAAGGAACATACTTCCGGGCTCAGAGTTCAGATCCAAGTTGTTTTCAGCCCTTGCCATGGCTTTGGAATGTAGGTTCCATTTCGGTCTCACTTCACAGAGGCATCTGAGACTAGGGGGAAGAGCTGCCCTGCCCAATGTCATACCATACCCTGCATAGTTTGGAGTCTGGCTGTGCCTGGCTCTAAAAACGACTCTGCGATCGTTTGTGTTTTGCTTCTCTAGATATTCTTGAGTACCAACTGTGAATTGTAACAGCTTTTAGAACGCAAAAGAAAGAGCAAGCCAGCCTCGATAACTTGACTGAGGCCAAAGTGTAAGGCAGGCATAGTAACAGGATGGTGAAGGGTACAGCCCAAGGTTCTAACTCTGTGTAGTGGTGATGGGGGAGGGTCATCCTGCTCGGTAATTGTATCCAAAGGGGTATGTTCTCCCTTCATCCACCCTAGTGACTAGGGAACACCCACATAAGTTTGTTGGAAATGGCTGTCTCTGTATGTCCATTGTATGGTGAACTCAAGGTCAAGTTTGAAGTCAAAGTCACAAGTGTTTATTTTGTCACCTAATGTGTGTGTGTGTGTGTGTGTGTGTGTGTGTTCAGGACTCCCAACTTTTAACCTGAAAAAAAATAAAAAGTCATCAAATTATTTAACAACACTAGAGTTGGAAAAAGAAGACTCATTTTCATCTGAAAGATGGAGAGATGAATTTGCTCAGAAAACACGGGGTTTCTTTAGTGACCTCCAGAGACCTTACCTGTCACACTGCATAGCAGATCATTCCACGAAGGAGAAAATACTTTTTACAATGTGAAAAAAAAAAAGCTACATTATATCACAGTGTGACACAATTTAGATATCGAGAGTTGAGGCTTTTATTTAGAAAACGGAAGGCAATAAATTGAGCTGCTAATTATTCCAGCTGTGAGTATTTTTGGTACAGCTGCAAATTTTGAAGAGCGCAAAATAGAGGATTTTCCCATTGTTTATGAAACTAATACAGAGTGCCTCCATATGAGCTGAAAGGTCCAGAGATGGGAGACCTTGAAAACCTATTTTTCACTGAATGGACATCTAATCTGAGGGATCAGTACTAGAAGAATGATTTTCAATTGCATTAGTGGGATTACTGGTTTCTTCTTACTGTTGGGGTTTTTTTTTTGGTTTTTTTGGTTTTTTTTTTTTAAGTCAAGAACAACCCATTCAAATCCTTTTCAAATCTTAATTTTAAAAGCCATAGTTTACTTTTCAAGCCAAATATAAATTCTTAAATGGAGAAGACAAGCACCTTAGCTGTCTCCCCAACCTCTCTACTTCCTTAGAAAATCATTTGGAGGGGTGGACCACATACTGTAGTAATGAGAATTTGTTCTTCCGACAGATAATTTAAATGTTCATGAATATGCGTGAAGAACACATAGCACATAGCTCCTGTCTTCAAGACACTTAATAGCCGTATGTGTTAACCGTTCACAGGTAGGCAGTCTAATGCTAAGCATGCCATGTGAATAAACTCCCCCCACATTTAAGATCCCCTATCAAGTTCTCAAAGGAAATAAGGAACATCATGGCCAGCCTTCCAAGGAAATTAACTCACCTAAGGTCATGTGGTAATAAACATAGAGCCTGGATTCAAAAACTGCCTTCAAGAGCCGCAGGATGACAACTGCCTCCTTCGTGTGATCCTGTTGCTTTGTAAAATAACAAAGTCTATAGGGAGAGTAAAGAATATTTATGCAGGCAAAGAGGGCTGGCCAAATGTTTAGCAACCTGTCTCGCACGAGTTCACAGCTTTGCTTTCTACTTTTAGGGTAGAAACTTGATTTCTTGATCATGTATACATTTCCTAAAAGACAGAGAACCTAAGAGATTACCTGATGTTGCGACCAGCGGGCAGCTGAGCAGAACAGCATCCATCTGCACATTTCCCAGGATCCTGGTCTTTTTTCCATCTTAACCTGCATTCTCTTGTCTCTTCTCCTTCACGCCACATCTCCCCACCCTTGCCTCTGTCTCCCAGGAACAGACCTATCAAACTTCTCCTGGACCACCACCATCGCTCCCCAACTGGAGAATATCGTAATGATTCCAGGAACGATAGTGGTTATTTAACCTTTCTCCAGCTAAATGTTTTATTATAACTCCTGAACACCTAATTACAGTAACTTTACATGCTACAGTACACTTTATGACATGTCTCTGTGTTAAACCTACTCCTTTAAAGACAATAAACCCGGTGCTTCAAAGGGCATGGCAGGCAGGATGAGACTGAGGGAACCTTGTGTCCCATTGCACACCTGACCTCCCTCACTGAGTCCCCCACCCCTATTCCTGCTGATTTTTCAGACTTTTTCTAGCTTTTCTGCCAAATTTCGGTTTTTAAAAAAATCTCAGCGATTAGCGGGCTGTGCATCAATATTTTCATCCGTTTCTCTGACTATCCATGGGTTTGTTTACAGGGGGGAAAGGGTCAATTTTCTCAGAACAACACTTGATACCTGTCCTGCCTGGTAGCCAGAGCTGCTTTTCAGCATGTGCTGTAGCATGGAAGCCCTTCACGACTTTTGTTGGTTCTAGAAGAGTGTTTACTGCAACCCACTTGGTGCATGCGCAGTGGAGAACAGCCCCTCCTCGCCGGTCACCGTTAGTCATTAGACTGAGGCGCTGTTGATGAGATAGCAGGAGACAGAGTAAGAGAGGAAGGGAGAGAAGCTGAGAGAAGAAAAAAGCCTGACCTTTGGAGTTGCTGCAGCAGGATTATTTGTGTAGTGCATTTCTGTTTTGAAGCCCTGCTGGGATTTCCCCCTGGGAATAAAGCCAAACCAACAGGAAACCAGGGAACCACCTCTGAGGACCCCACTGGTCTGTTGCCTGCTGGAAACAGTACTTGGTGTTAAAGGATTTTATGTATTTAATTGTCTCTTGCTTGAGGTTAATGACAAAGTTTACTTGTGATAAATGGGGGCAGGGAGAGACAGACTGTAAAGAAATCCCTTGTTGGAGCTGCAAATCAGCAGCCTCCAGTTCTGGAAGCTTCCACTGTAGATTAGTCAACCACTCTGTGGATCAGAGAAGTAAAATAAGAAGTCACAGCTTTCTAAATTGGCGGACTCCTCTTGCATGGATGCTAAGGCTAGGCTTTTCATTTGTTAGACTTCATTTTGAAGTCTCTCACGGTTGTTTAATGAGAAAATATAAAATAAATTAAATAAAAGTATGTGCCATTAATTTCCAAAGCCAGTTGGATGCAGAAGCCTGGCCCAGCTCAGATCCCTCCTCAGATTCACAGCATTGCTGTCATGTAAAGTACATGGGTGGATGGCTGTTAGGGATGCTCTCTCTATTCTTATTAAATGGCTTTGTTTTCACATGAAAAAAAGTGATGACATTTACCCAAAAGATAGATTGTTTAGAGTTGAAGCAATGATAACTGTATTCCTAGGAAGTCACTGAGCCTCAGGATCCAGAGCTGAGCATACAGACTGAGGAGCAGTTCCCTCCTAGTCTTCTTGATCCATCCCAACCCCCACCTTCCATGTCCCTGGGGATAAGATAGAATCCAAGCCCTGGTCACACATCGCTAGGAGGGAAAGAAGCACGGGAGCCACTTTGACTATTTTGTAAAACATCAAAGCCTGGTTTCCGCCATCCCTTGAAGTGTTAGCAAACTCCCAAGGACAGCACTTTGGGGGCCCCTCATTTGCCTTGCCTTTCCAAAGCACAAGTGGCCAATTCTGAGAGCAATTGAGTTGTGCTTGAAAAATGTCAAGTGCATTTGGAAACTACACATTTTTGCTGACGCCTGGAGTCCTGAGCGGAGCTATTTCCATGACCAACCGCTGGGAAGAAGTTCAGCTGGGGCATCAGAAACAATTCCCCGCCACACACTGAGCAGGCCCCTCAGGGGGAAAAGCTATCTTAATAGCTGGGTCAGGGAGAAATCAGGAGTCTCTAAGTCTTCCTGGGTCTCCCCACAACCACATGACTGCACCATTCCCTTGTGGCTCTTGTTTCTTGTTATTATGTTTTACTCAATTTTATTTTGTCTTCACTAATTGAAACTTTTCTATCTTTCAACTTAAAAAAACAAAACAAAACAAAAACCATTTAAACAGAAAAGTTTGGTAAGGACAGCCAATGAAATGATAGGCGGCTAATGCCTTGCTGCCATGGAGCCAAGATCAGTCTTCATGCTGAATCATTTAGAAGTTGAGACTTTGTGACACTTTACCCAACAGTCATCTGCCAGTCAAACCCACATTTTACACAACAGACCTATTCACAGTCTAGTGCATTCTCTGTCAGTTGGACATAGTTGGAAGTTGTAAATAAGATTAGAATTTCTTAATCGTTGATGTGTTTTGAAGTTATGTAAAACATACACAGCCAGGGCATTCCTCCAGCCAGAGGAAGTCCAGGAATTTACAGAGCATTCAAATAATGCTAACTCAGGTATTGGTAAAAGAGAAGCTAAAGATCATCCCTTTCTTGATGGTTTACCTTTTCTTTTTGTTACGTGTCTTAGGTTAGCATACAAAATAATGAGCCTTTTCACAAAGACCTTTTTTTTTTCTATCAACATGAAGTAGTGGGTTCCTAACGTTTATCCTGTAAAGATTTGTATCAACAGGATGTGGATATATTTTAAGAGAAATAAAATTCTCCGTACTCTTGATATTTTTATTTAGTCGTTTTTGAACACCAGAAATGGAACACACAGCCTCCGGGGATAGTACAGTACCTAGAGTCTGTGGGTCCTGTTTTGGGTGGGATATTGGGTCTTGACTACAGAAATACACATGCTCACCTGTTGCACATAGGCAAACATGTAAATCTATTCTAAAACCAGGTATCAAGATTACAGAAGGAGCCTTAATTTTAAAATATTAAATGTTCACAATACTTTACTTGTAGCAGGAAATTATTTTGACCTTGATCGTAGGCTGTTCACTGAACAAAAACTTGTGTGACCACTGTGGTACAGGCCATATGCTAGATGGTGAGTCATAGAATTAAATAAATCTGATATAAATATCTCATTAGTTTTTTTCTATGTCACAGTTCAGTTCTGATGGACAATTAGAAATGCCCAGATGTGTACATATATGTGCATATAATAGAGAAGACAGGATGGCAATAACAGGGAGAGACCAGTAGAGAAGGATTGAGACTTTACAAAGATCTCTGAGAAAATGATGTTAAAGTAGAAAGCCAAACAACATGAAGGAAGGCCTAGACAAGTCTTCCCAGGACTATAAAGAGGTGGAAGAATCACTGGGGTTTGTTGGCCACCAGCAAAGCTCCACGCTCAATGAGGGGCTACCTTAAGGAAATAAGGTACAGGGTAATAGAAAACAATACCTAACATTCTCCGTCTGCCTCCCTCACATATATTACACATACTACCATTGTTGTCTCTGTCTCTGTGCATCTCTCTGTGTCTCTCTGTCAGCATGTGACTGTTTCTATGTCTCTGTCTCTCTGTGTCTCCTTCTTTATCTCTGTGTCTCTGCCCCCCCCACACACACACACACAAAGGTGCTTTGCATCCCATCTCCAAAAGTACAGCAACACGAACAGTACTATTGCAGGGCTGGAGAAATACCTTGGTGTTTGAGAGCACTGGCTACTCTTCCAGAGGATTCAGGTTTGATTGACAGTTTACAGCACCCACATGGCAGCTCAGAACCATCTGTAACTCCAGTTCCAGGGGATCTGATGCCCTCTTCTGGCCTCTGAAAACACCAGGCACACAAATGGTGCAACAGACATGCAGGCAAGAACTCTATACATAAAAGACTAAAACCAAACCAAAACAGAATAAAACAAAACAAAAAAAGTGTTGTTATGCTGGTAGCTTCTAGTGTGGGCTGAAACGTCTGGGCATGAAATCTGGGAACACACAGCCATGGTGTGCTAAAAAGCTAGTTTATAACTGTAGATGTCTTTTATCCTTTGTGTGTCATTGGAGGGTCAGGTAAACCTCACACCTAAGGAACAAGTTAAACTAGATATGCAGATCTGTCAGTGATGGCTGTCAGTGATGGCTGAAGCCATGGTAAGGGACAGGTCACTAGGATTCATATATTTTTTAAATACTCATTAATGTCTCATCAGTGGTAGAGAATGGTCCAAGAAATAAAGCTTATGGGGTTCTAAATCAAGAGCCAGGATTTTCACCCTTTCTTGCTTTTTACTAGCTGTTTCTACTTTTATAGGGAAATCAGAAATTAGAAAGTTGGAAAGTTCTTGAAATGTATGTTCCCTGAGTGTCCAGCTTTAAATTAAAACATGCATATTTGAGTTCTTTATGTTGCTCCAAAAATTCCTTAGTAAAAGCTAGTCATTAAGAATGAGCACCTACAACCCTGGTCTACATAGTGAGATCCAGGGCAGTCAGGACTACACAGAGAAACCAGTATCAAAAAAATAAAAAATAAAAAGGCATCTTTTGAACGTGTGAGGAAAACAGAAATGCCTGTCTTGACATTTTTTACGTTTTAGAATTGCAGCAAATGCAACTACAAAATAATAGGATTCCAATAACTCACTCTTATGTGCATGCATGCTTCACTTAATAAAGTCTCCCTTGGATGTTGGGATCTTAACTGGAGGCCAGAAATATGAGTATGAGCTAGTCCTGAGTGAGATGCAGCCCCTGCCCTCAAGCAGCTCGACTCCAGAATCTAATTAGCCATCCATACCTTTCATCTCCTGGACATGTCATTGTTTTAAATAAAGTCTAGTCAATCATACTCAAATCTTATCCTTGTCATATGGAAAGAAAATAAACTATCCTCAGATGCTCTGGGAAGTAGCTTCGGAGTAACGATCCTCTGAGAAGTCACATATCTTTTGTTCATACTTCATGTTGTATAATATAGTTATCACATTATAGGTCTGAGTACCAGGGATACCATGTTCAATTGATGGGCAAAGATATTTTTTTAAAAACAACCATGATCACAAGACCTAACGATGCAGTCTGAACAGGGGATGTAACTAGTGGCTTTTGCTGGTGGGTGTTGGAGGAAGGAGAAATGAAAACAAGCATGGAGGTAAAAAAAGGCAGTCTGGGATAATAGTTGACAGCAGAGGTTTGTTTTTAATCAAAACACAGAACTCCTGGTTTAAATCCTTAACCGTTCACCCAGCTTCTCCCAATCTGATGTTTCGTATCTAAATTAGGGATATTATAACATTTAGTTTGTAAATGGTAGTGACAACACATTTCAAGTGTCTTTCAATTGCACCTATCTGTGATAATACTGAGCATCGGCATCACTGTTATCATCTCAGAGTGAGTGACAGTAATTCACTTTTCATATTTGCTTTGAACACTTTGCCCGATTGTTCTGGAAGGTAGAATCGAGATTAAAGTATAAAATTAGGCAAACTTGTGGAAGTAAGGTATATTACCAGCCAAAGTAATCTTTGTCACACACACACACACCCACACACACACACACACACACACACACACACACACACACCTGTCCTCCAGGGTAAGGTTAGTTATGGAAGTAAGGTAGATTACCAGCCAAAGTAATCTTTGTCACACACACACACACACACACACACACACACACCCACACCTGTCCTCCAGGGTAAGGTTAGTTAACTAACATTTTACTATACGAGGTAAAAGTTCATGTCTGTGGCAGCCCGTACCCCTATGACTTAGTGTGTGGGAAAGGGTAGCAAACGGGGAATTGGTTGGGGTACCTTTCCTTGTGTTTCATGGATGTTCATTTGCATGTAGAAGGTATGCAACCATGTAACTATGGAAAACAGCAGCTAAGCTTCTTCACTACCCAACCACAGTCAGGCTGACCTCTCAATCTTCTTTTCCAGGCACTTCCTCTTCAAGACGTCCTCTGGAAGCACACCCCTGTTCAGCAGCTCTTCTCCAGGATACCCTTTGACCTCAGGGACCGTTTATACACCCCCACCTCGCCTGCTGCCGAGGAATACATTCTCCAGGAAGGCCTTCAAGCTGAAGAAACCCTCCAAATACTGCAGTTGGAAATGCGCTGCCCTGTCTGCCATCGCCGCTGCCCTCCTCTTGGCCATTTTGCTGGCGTATTTCATAGGTAAGTGAAAACCGCCTTAGTTACCATCCTGGTGGTGAGAAGGTCAGGGAAGAGGCTATGGACTTGTGAATTTTGAAGCCCTCTGATGTCTGTACAATTTGCCTGTTGGCTCTTGAAAAACATAATCATGAGTGATGTATAGGATGTTTTGGTTTTTTTTCTCCTGGAATCCATTCCAGTCATGACTCTAGCTGACATTTATCGAAGGTGAAGTTATACATTTTGGCTGGGTCTTTTCCTGGAGAAGAGCTAAGAATTATCATCCCTGCAAATCCCAGCCTCCACTCCTGCAGTAACCATTTGGATTTCTCTGTCACTGGTTTGGAATGCCAACCAGGGCTCTGATATTCATACAGCATCAGTTCTCTAGAAACTCAAGAGAAGGATAGGTGTCCTTGTGCACAGAACATCTTGACCAGGGAGAAAGCCAAACCCGCTCATGGATTTTTCAGAGCTGTGGAACAGAAATGGGATTGAGAAGCCAGAGCCTACAACACATCTTCATCTAGACCCAAATACTCCCGTACAGTTGACCTTGCCAGCTTCCTTTCTTTTCCTCTGCTCAGCCTTGGTTCTCATCCCACTGCACGGCATTGGGTTTCAGTAGCGCTTGTGTCTTGCGGCAGCCTACAACCCTGTGACTTAGTGTGTGGGAAAGGGTACCAAATGGGCGAAGTTGTTGGGGTACCCTTCCTTCGTGTTTTATGGAAGTTCATTTGCATCTATGAGGTACCACCATGTAACTATGAAAAACAGCAGATGTCTGGGAGCTCAGAGGCAGGGCACCATGTGCATGTGAGCATCCTGGGCTGGACATAAAGCCTGTTCCCAGTTCCTGGCCCTGACAAAGAGCCCCACTGCTGCTGCTCTGTCAGCTAAGCTTGCCAATGGCAGATCTCCTGGCCCAGGCAGAGGCCATGGTGGTGTTTGTTAAAGTTTATTTGAAACACTTGATGGTTCTGGCTTGCTTTTAGGGCAGCTATGACAGATCTCCCTGGTTTGGCTGTGCCATGTTGCAAAGCAAACCTATAAAACACCAGCTAAAAGAGGCTGACTCCAAAACAGTTCCAAACATGCAGGAAAAATCTCCTCCCATTTAGGAAAAGAAGACAAGGCAATACTGACGCTGTCTAGGCTGGCCTTCTTTCTTTCCATACCTTCTTTTCTCACTCAGCAGTGGGGATCCTACGCTTAACCCCATCGCTCTGGCATGATGCCTGCCAGAGAACAGGCAGGCCCAGAACTTCCCAGGACATTTGACCTAAGCTCACCTGATCGCAGAGAAGTATAATGGTATGCCTCTAGAAACTTGGGGCCTTGCCCAAGGTAGACTAGTAAAAGCCAAAAATCAATATACAGTGTTCACTGTCTTCTACAGTCTAACTACATCCTACTATGGAAAAGTAAACATTTTCATATTCCTTATCAGCTGCATGTGTCAGTAATGTCCTCTAAAATTGAGGATGCTGACATGGTGTGGAAAGGAAATGGGCCATGTTTGTCTGGGATTTTGCAAAACATTTTGCACTCTTAACCCTCTGGGTCCTGTGGGAACTGAGGCCTGATACTCATCATCCCTAATTTCAAGTCACATCTGCTTCTCACCTCTTGATAAGGGACAGAGCGGTGGATTGGCTTGAACTGCACTCTACCCCCACCCCAATCACCTAACTTAGATCTTCGTGTTAATAGAGGGAATTTTGTGTGAGTCCCCAGGTAGCTGTTTCAGGGGCTTGGTGGAAGCAAATTGAATGTGCCTTTAGGGTCTTTGCATGATTTGGCTTTGTGTCAGAAACTTCAAAAAGGGTCCGTGTGCTCACTTCTCAGGCTTAGTGTTCTGCTGGGCCAGTGGGCACCATGGGGAACCCAGATATAGAAATTGAGGCACTGCCTGCCTCTGCCAATGGTATCCTTAATTGTCTCTTCCTCCCCTTGCAAGGGAGAGATAGATGGCTAGCGCCCAATTTATTGAACTTGATAGCTAAACTATAATAGCTTTCTATCAGGGAGATCACATAAATGGGCAACTGTGGAGTAAGAGTGTAATGTTTTAATCGGTATGTAACTTGTAAATGATGGATTAGGAAACATACTTATCCTTAGTCTGGAGGCTACTGGAAGCTAGGCCTGAGCATCTTACTGTGGTTTATTAGTTTATAATCCATCATTTCCTATTTTGTATGCTTTAGGTAAGATTATGCTTTGACCCTGGAGTATTGAGAAATAGTTTATGACTCCAATCTAGTGATGTAACAGGCCAGTTTGCCCAGCAGTGATGACAGTAAAGGTGGAGCTACACAGTATTATCAGCTCAGATGGCCGGAAATCTGCAGGCTCAGTGAGGGGTCCAGATCCTAAGTGCTGACATTGGACCCAGTAATCCATTTCTCCATGGAGAACAGTTTGCCTTCTGAGCCTTGGCTTCCTAAGTACAGCGCGAGGGCAAGATAGTTATTTACGCACAGAATCTCTGAAGTACAGTGAGGATTAATTAATGTGTATAAATCACTTTGAAGATGAAAAGCAGTATATTATTAATTACAAAGCTGCGGGGGCATAAACACTGCATGTCAAACACAGAGGAGAGTGTTGCAGGGCACAGGCATTGATTGTACCAACCTAAAACAAGCCATCAGGGAAGGACGGACGTGGAACCTAAAATCCCAGGGCCCCTGTTAAAGAGACTGGCACATGCAAGACCTCAGTCCATTCCGGTTCACACGAAACTCCCTATTCCAAGAGAACATGACAGGTCCTGAAATTGAAGCATCAGCTCCAGGACATTTATGGGCAGGCAGTGGGTTCAGGCCTGCCAAGCACTGTGACAAATAGGTCAAATTATCTTTCTTGCATGTTCAAACCCGTGGAGAGAAGCCTTTCCAGAAGTGAGCAATTTGGAATAGCTTTCACCCCGTGACTAGTTCTTCCATATATCCAGGCATGTGGGTAGGTATAAAAAAATAGGATGCCAGCCAGCCCTTGTGCATATAGGAAGACATGGCCCTTCACTGACTCAGGAAAGAGTCCCCCAGTGCCTGCTCATGCAGCTGGGGTAAGAGAACTTCCTTTAAACATTCTTCCATCCAGTCCTCTCTGTGCCAAAGTCCCCCAGTGGAAAAACACCCTGAAAGAAATTACTCTGAAAAGCAACAAGAACCATCAGGAGACCACTCTGTATATCACTCAGCCCCTGGCCCAAACCAATCCTTGTCTAGGAGAGCTGCTGGGAAAGGCAAGGGAGCAGCTTTCATGGGAGAGGTCTTTCTTCTTGGGGCAACTCAAGTGTTTTCATTGCCTACGATGTCAGAAGTTTCTCTATATTCCTACGTATTCAAGTCATATAGAGACAGTATAAGTGCACTGTATTTATAGAATGTCTCTCATTTTCCTAACATATAAACCACAGCAGGAGCTGGTTAGACCTTCATCCTGCTTCAAGCTAGATGTATTCCTGACAAAAAGAAATTTTATCTAAAATTCTATGATGATTCCTTTTAAGTCACATGGCCCAGTCACCAACATACTCTGGAATGGAAGAGGAAATTGGAGGATTTAAAATCATTTGGGAAACATGACTTGAGACTAGTCGTGTGTCTGGCTAATTGCAGCCATGGTGAAGTGTTATAGACTTCTACGCCTTGTTCCCTAGGTCTTCTCCTAGGCACCCTGGTCTTTCCCACAGCTCCCCAGGATTGATTCAACCAACCTCTCAAATCCTAAGGCAAACCCAATGATTGCTCTGGTGGCATCAACTCCTCTTACCCAGTTCTATCCTTATTCAAGGGAATATTGGTTGGTTTTTATTCTTCTAGGATCTTCTCCTAACACAGTGGGCAGAAACTGTACCCTACCCCCACCCCGAGTCTTCTTCCCTGTCCTCCTGTCTTTTGTTATGGAGGTCAGCAAACTTTCCCATAAAGAGACAATGATGAATAATTGGGGTTCTACAGAATTCAGCCATTGTGACTCAGTCAATTGTGAGTGTATCCACAAGCTGCACTGAGCATCAGATTATTTCCATGGGTCACAAAATATTATTCTTCAGATTTTTTTAAATCATTAAAAACAACTCTTTAGGTCATATGCTAGACACAAAGAAGCAGTAGACTAGATTTGACTCAAAGGCCAGAATTTGTCAGCCGATTCAAGGCCTTTACCATTCATTTACTAATATCGTCTTTGCAGGGTGAAATTCAATTGCTTTCTGATTAGTAAGAGTTCAGCCATGAATCCACCATAAATGGAACCTGTGACTGCCATGTTCCGATGCTGATATCCTAATCCATAATGAATAACTATAACTGGATTCCTGGCCCCAGACAAAGCATAAGGAAAGCAAACAACATTTTAAAAACCTTCTACAGAAGGTTCCATCCTAAAAATATGGCTTCTAACTAGACTTTTGAAACGGTACTTCAGCCCACAGATGGAATACCACATCAGGAGAAAACTACCTCCCATTTTACTACATAATCCCTTACCCTCCACTCTTGTTACCTCCCACCTCCAGGTGCTGGTTTGAATGAAAATGGTCCCCATAGACCCATAGGGAATGGCATTTAGTAGCTGTGGACTTATTGGAGGAAATGTGTCACTGTGGGTAGCCTTTGAGGTCTCAGATGCTCATGCCATACCCAGTGTGACATTCTCTTTCTGCTACTTACTTATCTGGACATAGAACTCTCAGCTCCTTCTCCAGCACCATGTCTGCCTGTGTGCCGCCATGCTTCCCACCATAACGGTAATCGACTAAACTTCTGAAACTGTAAGCCGGCCCCAGTGAAATGTTTCCCTTTGTAAGAGTTGCTGTGGTCGTGGTGTCTCTTCACGACAGTAGAAGCACTAAGGATCATAACACTATTGGTCTGTTAAATGATATCACTGCCTTTGTGACTCGGGTCAAGGTTGGACTAGGTCTCATTTCCTTAAATGGCACGGAAGTTTTTAAAGAGCTTCCCATATCAAGGGAGGAAGATACTTCCCACACATGACTCTACTGTTAAATCCACATGATCCTAGAAATTCTAAACTAAGAGTCTGCACAGTGATTCCTCATGACACACAACTCAATCTGTCATCCTTTAGTTACAAAGCATCCTTAACCCTTCATAGGCTTTCAGCAGCTGCTCCACGTGACCAGGAAGGGAAGTCAGTAGGGTAAAAGATAGGAGCTTATATGTCATCTTAAATTAGTCTTTAGCTCTTCGGATCGCTGCCAAAATTATACATATATATATATATATATATATATATATATATATATATATATGAGAATGATATTAGAAAGTCACCTTGTCTTGTTCACTGCTGTAATTCCTGCTAAATATGAAATACTGTGTGTTAAGCTCCCCAGCACTCTGTCTTCTGCCATTCTAACTTTGATCTGTGAAGCACGCGGGCCATCAACATGTCAGGATGTTAAAAGTGTGGTAATTTGGGGTGCTTTCAGTTTCTTTTGAAAACAATGAGAGATTATTTTCTATGGAAACTAAAAGCCTACCGTGTGTTTAAAGTTGCTACACTCAAAAATTGATATGTTGAGACTCATACTGATGAATCCTGCTTTCTCGGCTGCTATTTTGTGTATTCTCATCTCCAAAAAGTAGAACAGGTTTTGGAAAAACATAAAGAAAATGACAGCAAAGGATGAGAATTCGATGCTCGCCTGACATCCTTTGTGAGGATGTATGCGGTTTAGGAAAGTCGCTGGTCCTCTCGCTCAGACCCATTGCTTGTGGGCTATCTAGAGAGATGGTAAGCCTCACCTGCATGACTTGCAAGTCCCGAGGTTGCCTCCTGTTATCCAAATGGCAGAATGCCAAGTATTAAATCTGAGCAGTCCAGCAAATAGCATTTCCATCTAACTCCCTGTCCCCAGATGGTCCAAAAGAAAGAAGAGCTACGCACAAATAAGTCAGGGGACCCAGTTGGGCATTATCATTGTATGATTATCATTGCATAGCTGAGGGTTCATCTAATAGATATGCTAATGTGCTCTTAACCGGATAATAAAGTCCTGTCCATGCTTACACACCAGCGAGTCTTTGGCAGTGGGATTGTCATTTCATAGTTGGACTCCTGATTTCAGAGGGCCTGTCAATTTACAGGAAGAAAATTAAGTCATTCATTAGCTAGACCTCTATCACCCACAGCCACATGTAACATTTGTACCTCTCATTTAACATTGGACATAAGTGAGTTCTGCTTCTGAAAAAGGAGTGGCTTCTTTTAGAACACGTGCATGCAGTGTCAAAGGCCTGAGCCCAGACACTTCTGGATGGTCAGTAGATATGACAACCTGCTTGCTTTCCTCCCAAGATCCCTGTCCAAAGTCCAGGGAGTGGCTAACACTAACCACTCCTGCCTTGTAGAGTAAGAATGAGAGCAAGAGAGAAAATCCAGGTCTGACTTTATACAGTATGCTCAAGCAAAACCAGGGAGGGACAGATACAACTGAAAGTCTGTCCTACAAGGATTGCAGGGGACCAATACTGGTGTCACCTTCTGGTCCAGAATTCAGTCTCTATAAGGACATGTTGATTAGCTGACCATGCTTCACCTTCTGTCATCCTCAAGTTGCTGCTCAAGGCTTTGACCTTCTCACTGTCTCTGAAGCACTTATCACTCCAGCACCCATCACATCTACAACTCACAAAAGACTTTATAAAAATGTTCCCCGTGACGCTGGGGGTTTACGATATGGTAGACAAATGCTCTACCTCAGAGCCAAGCCCTGGGTCTCTTAGCAGAGTAGCTGGGCCCACAGACTCTCTGCATTCCACAAGGAGCTTTTGAATTCCTCATTTCTTAAGTCTTGTTCATGTTTTCACTTTCCCAGTCACTGGGCACAGTTCTTAGCACATCCGCCATACGTATTCTTTTCTTCTGTATTCCGTCTGTAGCATCATTGTAGAAGTCCTTGTCCCACTGTGGTTATCACACAGCAGATGATGTAACAGAAGATGCATCCGAGGAGGCCAGGTTTGGAATGTGTACCCTTCCACTCTGCACACAGCCAAGTGACTGTCTATGCCCTTGCGGTTTAGTATTACTGGCCCTTAGTTCCTCCTCTAACCAAAACAGAGAAAAAGAATCTATTTATGAAGATGCTTCAAGCTGAGATGGAGAGATGTCTCAGCCATTAAGTGCACATAATAGTTTTGCACAGGACCCAAGTTTGGTTCTCAGTACCCATGCCAGGGAGTAGAGACATGTGTAGCTCCAGATCCAGAGGATCTGGACTCTTCAGTCAGCTGTACACACATGCACATACCTACACACACACACACACACACACACACACACACACACACACTTAAAAAATAAAACAAATCTTTTTAAAAAGATGCTTCAAGCATTGACTGAAATGATTAGCACATATAGAATCACTCTGCCAATCTAGTGTATACATGGTCAGTTGTGTCCCAGTATGTTATGCCTCCCTAAGGGGACATGGTCCATTAAACTGACTCAGTTTCTTTGCATTCATCATCTTTATTTTGTATGTTTGGGAAGACAGAATCACAAACCTCCTGATAACAATGAGTGGACAGGTCACAATAACTTATAACATCAACCGGAAGATACTATCTGATCCCAGATGTTCAGAAACATGAGAAAAGATCTGAATCTTAGAATGATTGCCATGTGAGGCCCTGGCACACACCAGAGGCTTAGTTCTGCTGTTATTGTGACTACTGTATTAGTTCTTACTGCCGTAGGCCAAGTCTAGTAAGAATAAACTAGGCTTGGGAGCTGGTATATTCCACAGTGGTAACTAGCCCCGCCTCACTTGTAAAGGCAATCAAATATTTGTTGAATTAATGAGTTCTGCTCAGAATTAGATCTGAGTTGGATCATTTGTGGCAACTCCTTTCCAAGTACCCCAAATCCCTAATCCCTGGTTTCGCTTGTCCTGTCATGTGAAAGGTTTCTGGCTTCCTGACATTGTAACAGCCATTGTGGCAGTCCCAATTGCATTTCAGGTTAGCATTTAGGCAATGGAACATGGGGGAGGCTGTTGAAAGCTGTACAGAAGCTCTCATGCGGAGGTCGTGCTTCCCTGGAAGGGAGAGCACCACCTCCATGAAGCTAGGAAGTGTTTGTGTCTGGCAGACAGCCACCATTTGGCATTCACTTTACAAAAGCAGAGCAGAATTCAGCAGGAGTTCAAGGTGAAAAAGCAAATAATGTCATAGATCTGAAAGTCTGTTTGCTGTTGCTCCGTAAATGAGGATGCGCAGAGAAATGAAAGCAGTCACGATGAGGCACCAGATAGAGATAAGAACTATTATATGGTGAGTTGGGTCTGTACACACAAGCCATATACAATCTTTTGCGCACTGAAATGCCCTGCTCAGTTATATAGCCGACCTCATATGACAGAGATCTGACCCAAAGCAAATTCCCCAAACATATGTATTTCTCTTAAGGTCACCTTAAACCAGGCTTCTCATGTCTGCCAGGGAAAATTCTATTACCTGAAATTCATATTTTGATTGAGATGAATAAATATAAAGAAATTGTGCCCGAGCCCTCTTATCAAACAAATCATTACATAGATTGATATCTCATAGTAAGAGCCTCCATATTAGGAACAAACAGCCCATCGACTATATTAATACATTTAATACTGCCATAAAAAGAGGAGAGTGCATTACATGGGCTGCTAATTTTATTTTTTATATCATCAACTTTTTGGCCTCAAGTAAATATTAAAATATATCAGAAAGATCTAACCGAATGGTTATGAATGGGCATTAAAAATTGACAGGGGGGGGCACAGGAAAAAATATTCTTCTCCCCTCTTATCACCAGAGAAAAATTTATAAGAAATGGAACATGCAGCATATTTCAAAAGCTTTTTACTGCTCAAAAACAAAGGTATGGGCAAGAAGGGAGGGCAACTTGCCCTGTCTTTTCGAGTCTTTTCATCATGGTTTTCTTCACAGCTGCAAGGGAAGGCCCTTCCCTTGGGCTGGGTTTTCAGTCAAGTTAGGTCATTTGTGGGAAGATTTGTGCAAACACGTTTGCCTCTCCCCTGGGGACTGTGATCTTTAGAGAAGAAGGACATATTACCTTACTTTTGCCTGGGCGGCCATGATGCAATTCTCTCCGTTTGCTGACTTATATTACACCATAAGCGCTTTAAAGTCACCTTAATGAAGTTTAGATTAGACGGGCTTCTGCTCCCCAGAGAGAAGGGAGTGGCAAGCATGTCCATCGCCTTCTGTTCTTCAGGCCGTGATAAATGTGATGAAATCCTTCTTCCAGGAACTTTGGAGAGCCTGGGAATTAGATGCTTTTAAAAACAAAAAAACAAAAAAAAAACTGATTTTAATGCTACTTTATGTCCTAAATTTTATCACCATAGACTTCTGGGGGAATTAGCTAAATTTAGAGTATGTGTATTTAAATTTTCTTTTAATAACAAGACTTACAGACTTCCTGAATCTCAAGAGAATTGTGGAGTTACTCTCTTTCCAATGGGGGGAAGAAATCTTATCATGTTGTATGCTAATATTATGTATTACTAATTTATGTTAATTTGAAATTTATTAAGTTTATATCTATAGTCTTATGTATGTGAGTTTATGTCTTTCCATTGAGTATGAAATTTTATTTTGCCAACTGATTGATTGGGTAGACAGTATACAGGAATCTGCTGGCCAATCCCAGAATCAAGGACATTTTTACTTGACTTTTCCCCATTCATCCAGAGTCTAATAAACAACCCGGTAAAAGTGTACAGTTAATAGGAAGGTTTAAAAAGCCGGGGGTAAATTATGTTTTGCATAAATGACTGGAAGTCTAATGTTAGTCAGGCACATAACAGTGATAAAAGGCACGAGTTTCCTATTTCTCAGGACCATCAGGGGACCGAAGCTACACTAAAAAGCTTTTTATTAACTTATTGGTATGAGTCAATGGTCCATCATCATCTGTTTCCTCTCCCTGAAAGGTGGAATGCCTGATCATTGCACTGAGAGAAAGTGAGGACATTGGTGTCTGTTGCCAAATGACAATGCTGTCACCTCTCTTCCAAATTTTAAAATGGTAAAGCTTTTAAACAAACAAACAAAAACCTGGCCTCGGATTAGCTTACATTTCTTGGGATGTCAGAAGTGCAAAGTCCGGAGCCAAAAAAGGTATTCAC
This sequence comes from Rhynchomys soricoides, assembly GCA_019843965.1. Classification (NCBI taxonomy): domain Eukaryota; kingdom Metazoa; phylum Chordata; class Mammalia; order Rodentia; family Muridae; genus Rhynchomys; species Rhynchomys soricoides. The sequence goes on from JADRCH010013671.1 coordinate 26,845, forward strand.
ATAAAAGAGGATGAGATAAATTTAAGAACCAAATTTAAAAAAAAAAAAAATTGAATAGACTCTGAATAGACGCATTAAGTCAACAATGAAGAAATTCTATATGAAGGGGGATAAAGTATGGAGAAACTAGAAGAGTATAGGAGAACTGGCCTCCAGCATACCAAATTACATATAATATTCCTCTCAATGCCTAAAGCAGTCATCCAACCAACATGCCGAGAAGAAAAGCAGCCATTGAGAACAGAGGTGATGTTACACCCCCTCATCTGACATCGTTAAGCTTTTGGTTCCCTCATGAACTACTAAGATAAACAATAGTGGGCAGCCTAACATTTATCCAAATAACCCGAAAGCTACCATGATAGAGGAAATCGAGTTTATAGACACAGCAGGCCTTGCCTAATAGATGAGAGTAATGTGTCTAATGCTGAGCATCAATCTATATTTCAAATATATTATGAAGGGGACTCTAAAGAATAACTCATCCTGCAAAATCGTTTTGCACTGAGGGTGGTTTATCTTCCGTTGTGTCTAATTGATATCTATGTAATTCAGCTACAGCCTTTGCTACTGAGAATGATGGAAAGGAAAGAAAACCAATGTGGGCTGTTAGCCCCCCCTAGGGGAACACGGAAAGTTGGGGTTCCCAGATCACATTCACCTTCAGATCTGGTGGTGTCTTAGAATGTCTGTTTGAAGCCAGACAGTAGGTGCATTCCCAAGTGTCTTCAACCCTATGCAAATGTCAACAAGAGCTGGAGGAGGACCGTTTTAAACCAGGTCCTTTCTTTGCCTTACTTTGCTTATCTTAGTGGCATTAAATGAATGTCTACTAGACTCATTTGACGTCACCCTACAACACAGCCTCTCAACCCAATGCAGTGCGTGAAGGAACTGCCATTGCTTAACCATTCTTATCTTAACTGGACCACACTGACAGCACCTCACTCCTTGGTCATGATATAGCAAGAAGCTGGGAACATTTGTGGAGAAAAGAAGGGAAATCAGTGTTCCTGTCTGGCCCAGGTAGATAGGCTCACACCAATACCCACCCCCTTCATGGCTCTGACAATCCCTGCCCCCAGTGTTCTTGTCAGAAGCATTGTGTGGGTTTGGTGGATACATAAGGGATTGTATGAGTTTATGGGATTCAGTGTATAGAGTAAGAAATTATCAAATCAGCATGTAGTTAGCATTTCCACCACTAAACATTTATCATTCCGTTATAGGAATGTTGGGAGCCCTCAAACACCTCTTTTCTGGCTCTTCACAAAGCATCCTGTAAATTGTTATAAATTACAGCTACCTCAGTATGCTGTGAAACACTACAACTTCTTCCTCCAAAATATTTCTGTTCCCATGATCTTTCTTCCCCACATCCCTTCCATGTGTACTTTTTGTGGAACCCTTCGCCGGCAGATCTGGTGTGGCTTCTGTAGAGCAGTGTCCTGTCCTGCTTGCACCTCTTCTGTCCTCAATGTTTTTGTTGGCATCTGAACAGATAGAGATGGTACTGCTTCCTCTGCCCCATCTCCTGTCCCAAACATAGCACCATTAGCCATCTTTGGGCAAAGTCCTCATTTATCCTTTCTGTCATGTTTAATTTTTAAAAGCAATATACAGAATAAGAGAAAGACCAAGCAGTTAATTTCTTTTGGGGCTTTTTTAAAATGTATTGGTCTGTTGAGCTGTGGCTTTCTCTCAGCCTCTGTCTTTCACCCCAACGTTCTTACTTCTTAGAGTCACTTGGGTAAGGGTACTGCCTAAGGCCCTATGGTCCTGACCCTGTCTTGGAAGAAATGTCTTCATTTCTTTTGTGAGGATGTGGCTGCTGACTGCGTGGTGTTTTATTCTGCTCTTCAAAACTGACAGGAATTAAGCCTCTCGGAAAGGTCAGCTGACCACACAGAGATGATAGCTGCTGTATTGTAATGAAATACTGATGGCTTGTTTTAATGTCAGAGGGAAATGAGAGAGTGGGACCAAAGAAAGAACCGAGATTAGATTTGCCTTGAAGGAAGAAAAATTGTCTGTTGTGTTTTTATGACTATGGGATTTATTAAACAGCGGTGTGTCGAGCCAAGGGAGAACTCTGTCATGGCATGGGAAAAACCAAGCAACAAAAACCACAAACAACAACAAAAACCTGAGGTCACACAGAAGCCAAGCATATCTGAGTCTGCTTGTCAGTTTTGCCCATATTCTTTGGGAATTCTTTCTTTGGCATATAGTGCCAACTACCTCACTTTTACCCCCCAATTTTTGCTTTGACTCCCACAAGACAAACCAGGATTTCAAAAAAAAAAAAAAAGAACCCACAAACTGAGGAAGTACCAGAGTGGATGGAATTGGCTCTAAGCCTGTAGCATCACATATTTCAAAACTCACTCACCAAGAAGGGTATTATACAGCAAGCATTTTGTTGGAAAAACTCGTGTGGGAGTCTATTGGTGAAAATGTAGAGACAGACTCTGAGGAAGAGAAGCTAGGTGTTAAGCAAAGAAGCACAGAAAGGGTTCTTGTCTTCTGTCAGGAATACCATCAAATCTGGGCCAATATTTCAGTCTGATAACAGGCTAGCGGGGTACAGACCCTAATGGTGGGAAATGTTTTATATGCAAATGGAAAGAAAGTATGGTGAGAGAAGCAGGATTCAGAAGAAGGGGAAGGAGAGAGCATGCCTTTGTGTAGTCAGAGTGTGTGTGTGTGTGTTACATGTTTGTATGGTTATGTATATACATACACAGATGCACATATGTATGTACATGTACAAACGTATGTGTAAATACACACACACATATTTCCATAGAAACAGGCAAACAGAAAAAACCAAGTGAAGACATAGGGAAGCAGTAATTTCCATTGGTCTGTAGAACAAGAAAGAACCATATGTACACCAGTAGCCTTACAGATAAAGGGAAGCTTACTTCATGGTCAGTTCAGAAAATCCTTTGACTGAGATTAAACTGGCTCTTATTTTTCCGCTGGAAGATGAGGCCATGGTTTTGGTCCATCTGTTCATAGTCCTGTCCATGGCATCCAAAAGATTCTATCCATTTATCTTCAGAAGCTGGGGGGGTGGGGGGGGAGTGCATGCTGAGGTGAAGGTTAAAGCCCATGGCCAGCAAGGATTAAGTCGATCCAGACACTCCCAATCTCCACTGTACAATCACAGAAGAGTCTGTGGGAGGGTAGCCATGGTGTCTTGATGGAAGGGTTTTCACTTGTGCATAAAGATTCTCCAGGTAGCAAAGGATTTTGACTTGAGGCTTTAATGCCTTTGAATGCGCATCAAGAATAACACTGACATGCTTTCACCGCACGCAGCCTTGGAATCCTAAAATAAATAATAGAAAAATTGTGATTTAAAATATAATTCCAAATACTAACTGGGCCCCGCTGCCTAGATGAGTAATAAGCTTCAATAAATGTGTGACAGGCACAAGGCTCTTCAGTATGAAGAGTAGTGAAGGCTCAGAAATAGAAATAGGTTTTTCATTACATGAGGGATTATGTTCAGCCTGACTGTGGAGCCTGTTCAGCGGGGCCTCAGCTGCATCCTCTGCCTGCGGTCGTATTAACCAGTAATAGTAAAACGGGTGATGTGCCGCCCAAGAACAGCGATTTGTTTTAGGGAGGAGAAAAAGGTCGCTTTCTCCTGCTTAAATCGGGATTACCATTGTTTACCACGCACTTTTCTTAAACTCCTATTCGGCCGCGCTAATGAGCTGCAATCTGAGCTGGTTCCACCTGGGTGCCTGCTGAAATTTGTGAGCCAGACAGCAGAATGGTCGGGGATACTGCTCAAGACTGGCGTGGTTTGCCCACACCGGCTCAACGGGCACTTTCGTAGGGATGTTTTAAATGTCATACAAAGTTTTCACTTTGAGTGTCAAACAAAACAACCTTGCTCCTGAGCCTTCCCAGTTCAGAATCTGAAAATGCACCCTTTTTTCTGGGCTTCAGGACCCACATGGTTCCTGGAGTAACTATGTAAGCCACCTGACCAAAGAGGCTATGGGGTCCCCAAAATGAGTGCCATCTGGGATTTCAGAAGGGTTTAGGAATACCTATAGGAAGGAGGGTGGATTATCAAGTTGAAAGAGCCTTTCTCTTTCACACACTAATAGAGAATTCTTTTCTTGAGCCAATGCCTCACTGAAACTTCAGCTGCCAAGGATCATTGTTTACCTGGAAACCTAATTCATCATCTCCTTCTCAGTTTTCACTGTGAGGCCCACCTGGGTAAAGGGGTCCTCCAATGAAGAAAACCTGGATTTACATAAGAAAGTTCCGACCTCAACCCTAGTTAACTGAGTGCTCATGGGAAAGTAGATTAAAATTCCTGAGTTTTGTTTTACATAACAAGAAGGAATGGTAAGAAACACTTGTAATGATACCGTTATGGTTCTCATAGTTATTCTATGCAAAGTTAAAAGCAGAGATTGAGTTTTTAAAATTATTTTTGCTTGGCACATAATCTCATTAGAGGGAAAACACACAGAGATGCTAAATTGGAATTTGGGGATTAGGCTATTAGAATCCAGAAAAGAGGGGAAAGCCCTGTAGTTGAAGATGACTGGGTAGAGGAAGTCACAGCTTAGCACAATCCTGGGAAAATAGATAACATGGAACCAGGAATCGGCCTGGAAGCCCTTCAGACAGGGAAAAAAAAAAAAAAAAAAGCAATGGGGAAGGTGAGAGAGGGATTAGTCAGGAAGGAGGGTAGCCATGAGGACACCTGACTCGGCCAGTTAAAAATGGTAGTGGAGATAGAACGCCACCAGATGATAGATGGTCTTGAAATCTGGCAGGATGTTTACTTTGATTAATTTGGCAATGGGGAGGTACTCTAAGTTTATAAGTGAGAGTGTAATGTGATAAAATTATGACATGATTTCATGTCAATTACCTGCTAGAGGCTCCATAAATATTTATTTACTAATTGATTGAGGATTCAGGATAGATTGGGGAATGGAAGGGGAGGCACGGAGACTTCTCAGAAGGCACTGGCTATAATCAGTGGATGTGTGGTACTGCTGGCCCATGAAAGAGAAGACCCTGCAAACTTGAGTTTCAGAGAGACTCCAAGAGAGATTGCTTCCAGCCAAGGAAAATCTGGGTTAAAATACAATTTGTTTTGTGTTGACTCGGGACCTGAAGAAGAGAGACTCTTATAATACATCTTCCATGGTTTTTTATTATTAATTATTATTGTCAGAAAAGGAGAACTCTGAAAAATTAAAAATTAACACACAATCTTTAAATCACCACTCACTTTTCTAAAAGCATGGTTGGCCAAGGCATTTTTTTATTGCTATGTAATTCTACCAGGGCTGGCTGGAAGCCATTCTTTTTTAATGCACTCAGTAAATCTCTGTGCGGTTTCTTTATTATGAGAGAGCCCTTTGATCCAATGAAACCCATCAAGACCCCTTCTGAGGCATTCACTTTGGATTTTGTATGAATGTCTGTAGAGAAAAAGAAGGGCAGAACTAAGCTAAAACTAAACTCTAAAAGGCTAACGAAATTCTGCCGTAACACGGGCCTTATATGTAATGCAGATCTTGGAAACGGAGGAGCAGCATTGGGCTATACCCACTGAAGCTCAGCATACTCATTTATAAATAGAAAACACACCCCAGGACTTGAAGGCACTTGCCTTTTCAGATGCAGGCTGTGGTCAGGAGAGGCTGTACCATCGCCCTGTCTGATTCAGGGCAGAGAAGCTGACAGATGAAAATCTTAAAAAAAGAGACTTGCCTTTTGATCGGCTGGTTGGAAGCAGGTTGGAAATGATGGCGAATCTGCTCCATATGCACTGTATGAGAGCTTTCGACTCTAACGCATCTGCCCGTGTGTCTGCAAACGAGGCTGACTCACTGTACCCAGGCAGAAGGGGGAGATGGATGGAGTTGGTTACAGCTTTGTGGATCTGGGCAGAGAGGGCTAGACATCAGGGAATGAGCCTTTGCCTTTCTCCCTCCACCTCCCCCTGCTCCACACTGAGGTTTCCATTTATTTTCTGTGCTTTAACATTTGACTGAAGTGTATGAAGTGCCCTCTCAGATGTTAGGTGCCCACAGTCAAGAATAAACCAGCACGTTCACCTGGGGAGTTTGAGGATTTGTCTCTAAACTAACCAAGGTAATTTAGGCTCTGGAAGCACTTCAGTTTGTGCCTCCTAGATCCGCTGTGTGGATGATCCTAAATTTAGTCTATAATTGTGTCTCTGTGCTTTCTTTCTATCTCCATCCTTCCTGCGCCTCTTCAAATCTCCTCTTTGCTTCAGGGGATCAGGAGACTAGACTTGGCCACAAAGCTAGGCATCTTATTTCTGCCTATATTTTTCAAAGTGGTACCATGTTGCTAGTGGCACCATGATTTACGCAGGGTACCACACAATTCACGGTATATAGCATCCTGAATCAGTAACCATTTCCAACCTTAGTTAAGACCAAGGTCAGAATCATGCCTCCTGTACTTGACCATGCTTGAGAGGCCATACCATAATATCTGATAAACTCAGCCCTACAGCCTGCATGTTTTCCTAGCAGAGACATCACTGGGGTTAGATGTTATGTCTATGTAAGGTGTAGTCATAATGTAAATTCCCTTTAAGTCTGTAGCTCGGTCATAAATGTGGAGAGAAATTTTATGTTGTGTTTAAATATGGTAGCTCATCAGGCAGGTTAGACAATCACAGCATAACTATGTTGTGTCTGATTGTGGTCGTGTACTGGCAACACTCTGAAGCCCTCTTTAAAATACAAAGGGAACCTACTCTCAGGAATTCCGAGATTGTAAGACATCCAGAAGAAGTTTAGAGTGGAATTCGGAGTGAAGTGAACAGGCTCTTAACCGAGGGTAAAGTCATGAGAGAACAGCTTACACCGTTCTTACAAAGCAACTTGTCATTTCTCAAGTGTATAATGAAATAATGTGTATAATGAATTTTCATGTGTAGCAGCCTCTCCCTCGAGTTTTGGCCTCTTCAGTGCTCCGTAGTGTAGCAACTGAGTCTCTCAGATAAGCATTGTGCAATCTTAAAATCAAGGGCTCCCCAAAAAACCCAACAGGAAATGTAAATGAGTATCAGCACCAAGACTGCTTATGTATAACTGAATGGGGATTCTGGCCAATGTGTGGTGTGTTCGTGGAGAATTCTGAAAATTACTGAGGGTTGAGGAAAAGGAAAGCCAGATGCAAAGGCTGCCTAATGGGTCACTCCAGTGACTAGAAAATCTTTTATGATCTCTGTGGATGATGAGAGCAGAAGGCTTGGTAAGCACAGTCTGTGAAATGGGAACAAATGCCCTGTAAATATTCAAATAGGAGCTGTTACTGAACACTATGGGATGAGGTGCCATCTCAGATGATAGCTGCTTTTCTTAGCTGCTCTTGTGCTGATTCTTTTGACCATAACAGCTTTGTGTGAAAAGGATGGATGGGAACCCATAAGGTTTTTTGACGGACTATCAAGTAGTTTGTCCTTTAAGATGACTTGATTTGAGGAGATTCTTGGCACAGATTGATGCAGTAGTCCAAATATTATCACTCTTGGCTTTGCAGTCTAGATGGAGTAATAACAGGTCACCTCAGCCTTTGCTCATTAAGGAGGTGGTCAAGGCCCAGGGATATACAAAATTATTTCTCCTCTCTTGCAACTCTGCTCCTGAATGCAGGATTATAATGAATTAAGAACCACTTATAGGCTGTCCCCAGTGAGATTCACCAAGCAAGATCTTTGGTATACCAAGGTTCGGTTGCCCTTCATACTAGCTCAGTACATCACTGTACCACCCCTTTGAGAATACTGAACAACGTCCACAGAAATTATGAGTTGTCACAGGTAGAAGATAGTAAGGGGGGGGAGGTTAAGAATATTGCTGATTATCCTATAATGCTCAGAACATTCCTTAAATAAAAGATTACCTGACCCGAAATATCAGTTGTGCCTGCTGATTTAGAATTGAATATTTTCCCCCTCCCTTCACCATCACATCTTTTAAAGGAAAAAGACCAGGAGCCTTCTTTACTCTTCGTGTTATTTTCATGATCATTGCCTTCGACCTTCTTCAATGGAGACAAAGGGCAGGGTGAAGTCTGAAGAAATTATTTGAAAAAGCTGGTCTACTCAGTCCAGAAAGAAAGTTTGGTCCTTCTGAGTCTAGGTCTATCCCAAATTTCTTTTCCATGAGATATAGTTCAAAGTCAGCCTTTTGTTAAGGACCTGTTATGTTAAAAAAACAAACAAACAAACAAAAGAAACCCCTCCTCATTCAATATCTAATCCATTGTCTCTATGACTTCATCTTCCTATTTATATTAGAGGAGACTCAGACAATTAAATTATTTGCTAAAGGGACATATTTTGGTACTTTGGGTTTTAGCATCAAAAGGAGGTCAGTTAGTTCCAAAGTCCATGTTTTTCCATTCATTGCCATAGACTTCCAAGTATGTGCTTAACTGTCTTTGTTTGATGTGTTTGCTTCCCTCAGAAGTTCTTAAAATCAACTCTTAGGGATGATGCTTTCAAAGGAGAAAATGGAGTCTGCTTGACTCTACACACTGGTTACCCCAAGTTAGCTAGATCCTGAGAACTAAAAGAGGACCCATTCCTTAGCTAGGTCTGTTTTGTAGAACAATACATTTGGCAAGAGGGGACACAGACAGAAGGAACTGCTGGATAAAACTAAAATATACTGCAAAGCTGGGAGTAAGGAAGAGGCCGCCAAGCCAAGATGAGCAGTTAAGACAGTTTCAGGAACTAGACAGCTGTCTTAGCAGTTAAGAGTCAGTATTGCTGTCACCGGAGGCACAGTCGGTCTCTGGCTCCTACAGCATACACGCACAGCCTCCTGTAACTCCAGCTCCAGAGGATTTGTTACCTTCTTCTTGCCTCTGTGGGTACCTGTACTCTCGTCCACGAATCTACCACACACATACACATAACTTTTTAAAAAGAAAAATAAACATTTTAAAAAGAAAAGATGGCATCCTATAAGGGGTTCTTTCACTCATAACTTACAACATTGTCAGTCATTAAAACTGTGTGCTGGATTATATCAAGGTTCTAATTTTCCTCTCATAGGTAAGTGACATTATCAGGGTCCTGTGCTATTCACGCTCCCAGCAAGTTGAACTCTTCCTGGGTCTCCACATTGCTAATACCTACCTGCCTTTGGCCCACTTTACCTGGCTTTATAACCTTTCTTTTCCTCTTTCTCCCTATTACTCAAGGATGGATCAGCTATCTGGAGTAACATTAGCCACCAGGGGAAAGAAAGGTTATAAAGCCACATTCATAGGAACTTCTAACATCACGTGGCGGGGAGTGCACAAGTGAATGTAAAACAAAAGATTTTTCTGAATCTGTCTTAGTATCTCATCAGTAATTAATGATGATTGGAACATTATAAATTGATATGGTTTCTTATTTAATCTTTATAATGACCACATAAAGTAGGAGCTGTTATTATTTTTTATCTTTCAAAACAGGAAACCAAGGCACAAAACTATTAGTTGATCTGCCCAACAAGGAGTAAGGGATAAAGCCAGATATCAACTGCATGAGAATAAACTCTTCAGTTCTCGCATTCAAAGATTCTGTAGCTATTCTTGCCCGTAGCCATCTTCACCTCTGATATAGTAAGCTTCTCATTCATAAATGCCACATAAGAAAGGTAGTGAGATGGCTCAGCCTGGAAAGTTGTTGCCTATGTTAAAGCTGGGTACCCATTACAGATACACCTTGTAATCCTAGCTTGGGGAAGATCACTGATACTTACTAAACAGCTCTATCTAGCCAAAAGGGTAAGCTCTTCCATCAGGGAAATCCTATTTCAAAAGACAAGAGGGTGAAGTGGGGGAAAAAATCTAACATTGATCCCTGAGCTCCACACATGCGTGTATAGGTACATGTGCATGCGCGCACAGACAAACACGTGCATGCACACACACACACACACACACACACACACACTGTTAAGTAGAGTAGACAAGTTGATTTCCTTCAAGCTTAGAAATATTCCTTTCAAAAAAGCCATTCTTTGCTTCCTTAGAAACACAAATAAAACACTCCGTTCTGCACTAGGCATAATGGTTTCCTCTTATTCAAATGCAGGGCCATCTGTGCAAAGTATTTTATTTCATCATTCATTGAAGTTCACTTAAAAGATGAAACCACCCTTAATGGAACAATGAAATGGAGAGATTCCCAAACTGAAGGCAAAGGACTGGAGAATGGGGGAGGGGGCCCTTTAGTTCTTGCCACCAAGCCCTTGCCCTCAGCCTTCTGAATGAATGTAGTTTTGCTCTGATAACCAGGGAGGAAAACAGCCTCCAGGGACCAAAATGAAGCAACACTGTTTACAGCCCAAGCATCCTTGAGGCGGAAGCACAGTCCTGTGCTTAGCAGCCATGGGATTCTGGTACAAACTGGACAGATGCCTACAGACACTGCAGTAGCTGAACAGCTCTAAAACAGATCCCTCTTGCTCTAAGACATCAGTGGTTGCTTCTCATGGTCTTTAAAACTCTGCCCCAGTCCTCTCTGCAACACTGCAGCCGAGCTCTACAGCAAAGTGCTTCTTATTTGAGCCAATAGAAGCTTCTAGAATCAGAAAGGGGATGTGTTACACATAGAAGACCAAGACACTTCTCATCCTAACCACGGCAACTCAAGTCTGTTTAGTTTGAGTGAAGAGAGTGCTTCAGGTGGCTTCTTGTAGACTCTCCTCGGCTGGAGTTTGTCCACTATGTGATCACTGTTCTGCCATGTGTACGGGGGCGGGAGACTCTATCTGCTTTCCACCAGTTCTCTCAGTTAGCCATGGGGAAAGGGCATTCTAATTTTCTCCCCGTCATTCCTGAAAATAAAAAGCTTTCTAGTAAGAAAAGACTAATAATAGCAGTTAACATTTCCTGCACACTATTTTAAATGTTCATGTCCTTCTAGAAGAGATGAGGAGGACTGTCCCTGCTTGACAGATGGGAAAACTTAAGTCTTGGAATTTTCCAGTGACCTATCAAAGCTCCAGGAACCAGAGACAAGGGGCTTGTTTTCCATTCCTCCCTCTGTTAACTGAAGGTGTAGCTGTGAAATAAAGAAAACCACTTGCCTTCTCAGGGTCTTGCTTTCCCCCAAAATAGCAATGATAGCTAGCATGCATGCAACTCTCAGTCCATGCAGGCAGTAGGCTTTGCCTGTGTTGTAACAGTGAGCCACCCTGTGGGGTTCTACTGTCTTGATCTTGATCTTTTTTTTATTAAGGAAACTGAGGCTCAGCAGTCACATAGCTTGTGGAAGGCTGCACATCAAGGTGCTGGTAGAGAAAAAAATCCACGCAACTAATCATAATATTCTATGGCCTCCATGTGAGTTGTCCCCAAGGCTCTTTTACTCAGGATTTTCTCATTCCTTTGCTTTCTCGGATTAAGCTTAGTACCCAATACATGTTTTCTCCTCAAATATAGCTACATTAATGGAGTGCTCCTGTGATATTTCAAGGAATGTGCATCACCTCCATTTTGTTCCCATATTACAGATAGAGGCAAACCTGGGTTGCAAAGCCTTCGGTTATCTGAATGCAACAGGTTAGGGGAGCACAAGAGTAGCTTCAAAGTCAGGCCTGCAGGGTGTAACACCCACATCAACCTGAGTTCTGTGGGCCTGACACTCCGAAGCACTGTTGACTATCTTTTGGCTTCAACTTCATATAAGCAATGAAGTCTTAACCCCTAACCATTTTCTCATGCTTTGGGGAGATGAAGAGGGCATTTTGTTTGGGCAGAACCTCTGCTATCTGTCAGGATAAAGCAGGGATTCCTATTCTCCTGCTTACTAGATAAGAGTTTAAGTAAGTTATTCCACCCCTGAGACAGTTCCACCATCACTAAAGTATTAATAGTAAGTGCACCTACCTCCAAGGGTTGCTGCACAGCTCAGATGGGCTGGGGAAATGGCTCAGTTGATAAAGTTCTTGAGGTGTAAGCATTAGGACCCGAGTTTCTTCCCCAGAATCCATGTAAAATTCTGTATGCAACAGCATGCACCCATAATCCCAACCCCGAGGTGGCAGAGACGGTAGGGTTCACAGGCCAGCCAGGTCAGCCAAAGTGGTGATGTCCAGGTTCAGTGACTGACCCTTCTGGAAGAATAAGGTAGAGAATGATTGAAGAAGACACTTTACATCAATCCCAGATCCCTGACACACACGTGCAGACATGAGCGCATTCACACACGTACACAACACTTACTATAGACATTAAAGTGGATGTATCACGCACATTTTGCCTTGTGGTCAATCTAAAGCACTTAATTGTTAGAAAGAACAAGAGTGGGCCTCATGAGAACACTGGACAAAGCCAGCTCAGAATCACACTAGGGTTTCAATAGGTTTCTCCCCACAGGGACCCCACTCTTGCCCTTACTCTCAGCCTTCATCGTTTGTTGGCTTCTTTTCCAGCCCTGGAGGTAGATCCACCTCATTTTTTTCAAGCCAGCATGAGGAGCCTCTCATCGGTCCACTGGAGGAAGACGTAGCAAGGTTAATGCTGTGTGAGAAGCTGAGGGCAGGTGGAAGGGAATATAGGCTGTCTGTCTGGTCTGGTTAGACCCGAGTGTGGATTCAGTTCTCATTTCAGTCTCCCAGAGCTTCAGATTATCACTCTAGTGTGAAGATAACAATGCCCATCCTTGCTGAGTTATCATTCAGAGTAAACAAAGTGATAATTATAAAGGGCTTTAATAGCTAATAGGACTGAGGCTGTTATTTTTAGATTGGCCAACTCATTTGCATGGGCTCTCAGTGGTGGGCTACTGGGAAGGTACAACCTGCATCTTCCCAGTATTTTCTCGATGTTCGTATGTGACATCTGCATTCTGAACTCTGCCCCCCCCCAAGTGTGTAGCTAGCAAGCTGCTCTTGAATAGTATCCATGGCTGTTTAATTTGTACTGGGAAGTGAAAAAATGCAGAGGAATTCTTCATCAGAGTGTTTAAAAGCCGATTTCTTCTCACTCAGCTTCTGGGGGCACCAAGGGTTCACCCCTCCAAAAGAAGAGGTCTCAAGTGATTCAGTCAGTATTCTGGTTATCTGCAAGGGGAACAGTGGTCATTTGAGGTGAGCCCTTCATACATTAAGAGTGTACATCAAAGGATAGCTTCAAGGTTCTTCGTGCCAGCCCTGCCACTAGCAGGCGGATGGCAGGTGAATCCTGGGACCTCCTGTCTAGTCATTTCGGTTTTCATATGCTGGCTACTCCATCTTACCACTTAGTATTTTCTCATCTCTCTCCCTTCTAGACCTCCTGCTTTGTAGCCCACTGTTAGGGAAAGATGGTCTGTCTCAGTTTATACTTAAATTTTTCCTTCTGCTACATGGATACTAAGTGCCCAGTAACACCTCAGACTCAGGTGTGGTGTTCCTAAGAAACACAGCATGCAAAATGGCTTTAAGATCCTCCTTACTGCAGAAATGGCGAAATTACAAGACCCCCACTCCCTTTCCCTCTCTGCCTGAAGCTCTCCTCCTCCCAGCATCAAGTCTGGTTTCTTCTCTCTCTGAATTTATCCAGCTCATATAATTTGCCTTTTCATTTTGTGAATGGAGATAATTTGTGAATAGAAATTACTTCCAAATGTTTCAAAAATATTTTCTAAGCATTTGCTTTAACACCGTCTTAGGAGCTCCCCACTGAACCCCTCCCCCGTTTTTCTTCTCTCATAAAAAAATAAGTATTTCTAGAAAAATGGAGCCTAAGGTGGATGGGAGTTTGGGGTGGCTTGCTGTACTTGGATATCATTTACTGAAAATGTTTTTATGTTTCTAATTGCTAGAGTGACTGCAGATAAGATTTTTGGACCACCCCCCCCCCCGAGTTAGAAAAGGCCAAGGGATATTTTATGCAAGCTTTTCCCAGTAACGGTCCAGAAAGTGAGAGATAACATGGGAAGGGAAAGAGGGGGTTCTGGGTGAGTTACGGAAGCAGAGCTTGTCTGGACTTTCTGGTGAAGGGTTCCCTTTATCACTATTTTCATTTAAACACTTATTCGCATGACTGGGTGATGTTCAGGCTCCTCCCACACATGATGAGCCTTGTTCTTAGTACAGCCATTCAGCAAGCATCCAGAATCTGTCCTTGTCTTTACGTGCTCACACCCTAGAGATGACATCCCCAGGAGGTCCCCATCACACACAGAGTGAAATGAAATGTACAGTCACCTACAGAATAAGACCACTGTGACTGTGGCCACAGCAGGGTTTGATAGGCAGTAGGAGAGAGAGACCGAGACCGAGACTGAGAGACAGAGACAGACAGACACAGAGAGAGAACAAAATTTAAAGTATCAAGGAGCACTTCCGAGAGAGGGTGACATTGGGTTCCTCAGAGGAAGGGTATGTAAGTTTCGGCAGCAGGGCAAGGTGAAAGAAGTTCATTTCAGGACTGAAGAAACCCAAGTTCAATTTTTTTGAAAAAGCCCAAGGAAACATAGTGTTGAACATGGACCCTACCACTATGGTTAGGAGATTGGGCTGAAGGGCATCATCACAAAGACGCTTCATACACTACAAAAGTGTGCTTGGATTTGATTCCTAAGTACCATGACCCTGCTGAGAATTCTAAGTCAAGGAGAGGACTGAACAATGAAAGCCCCATGCAGAATGAGGTGCATGGGTCAGTACCAGAAGCAGTGGGAGCTAAGTATGCTATTTGCCATTCCAGAGGAAAGGGAGTTTGCTCACAATTAGGACAGCAGCAAGCCGAGTAGAATGGGCAGTATATTTGAGAGAGAGATTTTGGAGGGCAAAATTCAGATGTGGTGACTGATTAAATCCCCAGGAAAGGGGAAGAAACCCTAACAAATCCGGACAAGCTGATCAGATTCTGACTGCATCCTGGACAAAGTGGCCTGGGGCTGGCTCCTGGGAGTGGAGACAGTAAGAGACATTTCCTGATCATCTGCAGCCAGTGCATGTTAGCTGCTCTGGATGATGTCTAAGCCTCTGGGACAAGGATGTACTATTTGAATTATATCTGAATATGAAATGAAAAGGTGACAGCAGTGTGTGCTTAATAAACTCTCCTGTTTTAATTGTCACTGAATGATGCTTTAAGAACAGTAGGTGTTAAGAGATAGAAAAGGCTTCAAGGCACACACTTTTCATCGTTTGAGATGCTACTCTTTACCCATGTGTGATGTGACTACCTAAGAGTTCTGAACAGTGACCACAGTCTGAAAGCAAGGTGTACGTTTCTATTCACGCAACAGTTATATTTTAGGGTCTCTGCAGAGCCGGACCCATGTTAAGCATTAAAGCTAGGCCTAAGGTGATCATGGGTTACATTATTAGGTTAACATCAGAGTGAGGTTTGGGAAATAGTGAGGCATAGACCAGATCCGCCGTGTGTCACATTAACTCAGATGTACCTTGTCATACCTGCAGCCTGTGGCTCACATGCATCCCATGACAGCTATGATGTACCCTGACACATTTATAGACTCTAACATCATGTCACAATGTCAAAACGTTGAACGCCTCGGATACTGTCTCCCCACCCCAAAACACACTATTTCACTGCAAAAGACAGAGCCTTGAGGTAGAAGGTGATGCCCAAGCCTAAGAGTCTGGAGTCCCTTCTTTCTCCTAGTCCTAGTTTAGAAGAAAGGATTCCTGTGGTCACCTGGGAAGGGCACAGACTCCAATTTTCAGAGCCCAAGGGGAAGGTCTCAGAATATATAGTACCTAACTTTTTATTATTGTAAAACTGACCCAATATGTTCCTACAAGGTATGTCTGAGCTATCATCTACTAAACCTCACATGGTTATTACAGTCTCCTATGGTTTTGCTTCTCTGATGCTACCGTTATTTGGTTTTACTGTCTTGAAAGGGTCCCTGTCTGCCCACGATTCCTCTGGGTTTTTTGGCACGCGAGAGAGCAAATCATGAAAAATGAAACAGTTACTGCTTCACCTCAGGGGCACATCTGTCAGGGATCCACAGCCGGGTGGGATGAAACCTCCGCCCACACATTTCCCAAACTGCAATGCTGGCTTTGCTGAACCTCGAAAGTTGCTAAGATAGGGGATGTCATTGGCCTCTGTCCAGGCCATTTCCTTCTCTGCTCACAGTTTTGATGGAATATTTCCTCTCCCTGATATCACTGGATAGGTGACATGCCAAACCAAAGTTAAAACCATTACATGACATTTCTTTGAGTGCTGTTCCCTTGGTTCACCCATTCATCTGCTGTGCTGGAAGGGAAAGCACAGAATCAAAACTCTATTAAATAGATGTGCCAAGTAACGAAGGAGAAAAGAAAAAGGGAAAAAAAAGTTTCTTCAGCTTTTATATGCTCAGAATTGTCTCACAAGCATATTTTTGTTCCTTCCCTCTATTTAAAAATTGATAACCTAGAAAGGAAAGTCAGGATCTGGGGCTAGGAACAGTTTGTGGAACAAAAGTGGCCCCTACTGGTGGCAAAGCTAGATTTAAGTGTGAAGTTTAGATTTGTGCATGACCTTGACCAAACTTACATCCTCCTGAGAAGGCTTCCTAATGATTTTCTATGTCTGGAAGGGCAAACCCTCTTTAGATGTATAAATATTAAAAAGCGCTTCTTCGGGATAAGGGCACTGGTTTCAGGGCTGCAGACTAACTTCTTCGGCTTGTAATTAAAAGCATCTACTAGATAACTAACCAGCAGCATATTTGGTTAAAGGAGCAAAGATTTAAAGCTGATTGGGTTGCACACTGAAGTAGAATGACCCGTGGGTACCTTTTCTTACCCCAGGTTTCTGGAGGCATTGCCCCAGCTCTAACTCTCCCAGGCTCCACAAGCTTTGGGTTAGAAAACCCATTTTTTTGCTCTGTCCTGATGTCATTTATCCTGGGGTTTTGGTTCTTGTATCTTTACTCTGTGTCTTCATCTACAGAAATGGTTCTTAAAGGAAAATCATAGCTCCCTAAATTAGGATATACATGTAAAGATCTCAGGAAAAGCCCCAATGACTGCAGTTAGTAGTTGAAACAATCCCTAATAAAGTATTATAGAGGTCTTTTTGCAAAAAGTGATGACATGCATCTTCACTTCTTCTTCTTCTTCTTCTTCTTCTTCTTCTTCTTCTTCTTCTTCTTCTTCTTCTTCTTCTTCTTCTTCTTCTTCT
>JADRCH010013675.1:0-54129 GCA_019843965.1 Rhynchomys soricoides
TTCCATCTGGCAACCTCAGTGAGTTAAGCCTTTTTTTCTCAAGTTAATCGGAAAGGGACTAGGACAAAAGGGCAACCAACAGATTGGGAAAAGATCTTTACCAATCCTACATCCGATAGAGGGCTAATATCCAGTGTATACAAAGAACTCAAGAAGCTAGACTCCAGAGAACCAAATAACCCTTTTAAAAAATGGGGAACACAGCAACTACGTGGTGGCTCACAACCATCTATAGGGAGATCTGATGCCCTCTTCGGGCAGGTGGATATATATGCAGCAGAATACTCATACATTAAAATAAATAAAATTTAAAAAAGAAGGAGGAGAACAGAGATAAACAGAGAATTCTCAACTGAGGAAACTTGAAGGGCTGAGAAGCACCTAAAGAAATGTTCAACATCCTTAGTCATCAGGGAAATGCAAATCAAAACAACCCTGAGATTTCACCTCACACCAGTCAGAATGGCTAAGATCAAAACTCAGATGACAGCAGATGCTGGCGAGGATATGGAGAAAGAGGAACACTCCTCCATTGCTGCTACGATTGCAAGCTGGTACAACCACTTTGGAAATCAGTCTGGCGGTTCCTCAGAAAATTGGACATAGTACTACCTGAGGACCCAGCTGCACCACTCCTGGGCATATACCCAGAAGATGCTCCAACAGGCCAGAACCCCCAGAGCTCCTGGGGACTGGACCACCAACCAAAGAATACACATGGAGACCCATGGTGCTGGCTACATATGTGATAGAAGATGGCCTTGTTGGCCATCGGGGGAGGAGAGGCCCTTGGGTCTGAGGGTGTTCGATGCCCCAGTGTAGGAGAATGCCAGGGTAGGAGGACAAGGGGGGGAGCACCCTCACAGAGGCAGGGGGAGGGGGATGGGATAGGGGGTTTCCTAAGGGGAGACCTGAACAGGGGAAAACATTTGAAATGCAAATAAAGAAAATATCCCAAAAGAAAAAAGAAAAAAGATTGGGAAGGGTGATTCCTTGATAGACGTAAAAAGACTTGAGTAACTTTTATAATCATTTCTGAGGCCTGTGACCTTTGGGCAAGGCCTTGAGCTTTGTTGTCTTTTTCTTTCTCTTCCTCCTCCTCCTCCTCCTCCTTCTTAGAGACAGGGTTTCTCTGTGTAGCCTGGATGTCCTGGAACTCACTCTGTAGACCAGGCTGGACTCAAACTCCCAGAGATCTGCCTGCCTCTGCCTCCCAAGCACTGGGATTAAAGGCGTGCGCCACCACCATCCGGCCTGGCTTTTAGCTCCTTAGAGTCAGTTTCTGTGTGTAAAACAAAGCCCTCAGGAATATTGTTTCATCCTAACATTTAGATGAAATGAGTTTTCAGGTTTTTACTTTTCATTATTTTGCTTTATTTTATTTTGAGACAGGGTCTCATGTAGCCCAGACTTGCCTCAGATTTGCTTTGTAACTGAGGAAGACCTTGAACTTTGATCCTATCTCCACCCTGCCCTGAGTGAAGGGAAGAAAGGGGTAGGCTTTCTGAACAGAGCACTGATAGCACAGGCACCAAGAACCACAATAACAAATGGGACCTCGTGAAGCTAAAAAGCATCTGTAAGGCAAAGGACACCATCTTTTGGACAAATTGGCAGCCTACAAAATGGGAAAAGTTCATTCTTGACTTTTAACCTGCTGAGCCATCTCATCAGCCCCCCGATTTTATTGTATCTTACTTTTATGGAAGAAAGACTTCCTAATTATAATTGTTTCTGCAATCTGCACCCATCTGAGAGTTTCCAAGATTCTGATTCACAAATTTCACATCAGTTCTTTCAGGCAAATGAGCAATTTAAAACCAAGAAAACTGAGTGGTCTTTTCCCAGTCCAGTTCCGCTGGGAGCCGATACACAGAGCAAAGCTTAGAGGCTTGGCTCCCTCCAAGTAGCTACACACACCACAGCAGATTCTGTTTGCCTGGAGATCTTTTCCGGATGTGGATGGCAGTCATCAGATGGTAACGTGTACACTGCCAGTCTCATCCTTCTGGACCATTAGCTGCTGCTGCTGCTTTAGAAGTTCAACAGTACGAAATCTGTTTATCTGTGAGGAGCTCCAACAGTGTGTGTAATAAGTTCAATACAACCCGCTTGACTGGGTATTTTATCCCCTGTGGTGATGGGGATAAGGGAAGCTGGGTTGGCTGCTCTCACCTTCTCAGAAGGGATTAGATTAGGTAACAATGTGCTTCCCACCTCTTTGGTGAAGATACAACCAGCTGCCAGGACTTCTCAGTGCCAAATGTTTTTTGGTTTGGGTTTTGGTTTTTTTTTCCTGTAAAACATAGCTTCTGAGATTTTTCTCTCATTTGTGGAAATAAAAATAGCATTTAAAGAAGATAGCATCTGGGACTGACAGAGCTGGCTCAGCAGCTAAGAGAACTTGTTACTCTTGCAGAAGACTGGAATTCAGTTTCCAGCATCCATATAAGGTGGCTCACAGCTGCCTGTAACTCTAAGTTCCTAGCTTCTGCTGGCACCTATACCCAGGTAGGCACACACTCAAGAAGATACACAGGCATTCACACAAATAGAAGCAAATCTTTAAAAAGATAGCATTTAACTTTACTTATTTTTTGAAAAGACTTCATTTATTTTATATTTACATGTATGTGAGTACACTGTCAGTCTCTTCAGACACACCAGAAGAGGGCATTGGATCCCATTACAGATGGTTGTGAGCCACCATGTGGTTGCTGGGAATTGAACTCAGGACCTCTGGAAGAGCAGCCAGTGCTCTTAACCGCTGAGCCATCTCTCCAGCCCCAGTGGGTGAGTTTTCATTTGTTTATTTGTTTGTTTCAACCCCTCTGCAATGCAGTTACATTATAAGAAGAAAGATAGCCATTCAAGAAAGGGAGTTTCTATTTCTAGAGCAGTCAAGTTATTCTTGCCTCTTCTTGGGAGAGTGTCCCATTTCCATCACAAGTAGAAAATCATTAAACACCACAATATTTGGATACAATGTATTGCAATTAGAATCTTAGTGGGGGTGTGGAGGGGAATACCCCCTGGATAAGACTCAGGTTCCTAAGTTTCAGTATGTTGATCTGTTGTCAAGATGTCACTTCTGTCTAGCTTGACAGAAGAATCACGAAGTAAATATTATTCATGGCCTGGTCTGCTTGACTGTCAATTTGCATTAGGCTAGCCCTCTGTGGTTTCTGGGATATTTGATTCAATTTGAGCTTCACAGCAGCTCTACAGCAGTCAATGCCTGGGACAGGCAGGGAGTTGTGTGGGGGAGGGACAGCGATGCCCATTTTATAGACAGGTTCACAGGGCTAGTATGTGGCAGAGCTAGAACTAAGCATTTGAGAGCTGTCTGCAGAAAGAGGATATGATCTGCTCCCAGGGCTGACATGTCACTCTGATGTCCAGGGATTATGGGAGAAAATACTGATTTTGTATGCATACACATGGGTGCTAATCTGTGTGTGCAGATCCATGTGTGTGCGTGTGAAAGGCAGAAGGTAACACCCAGGATCCATCTATCTTGTCTTGTGAGACAGGATCTCTTGTTGATGTGAAGCTCACCAAGTAGGCTAGATTAGCTGGCAAGAACAGCCTAGGTATCACATGTCTCTGCCTTCCCAGAGCTGGGGTACACATGTGAGTCACATTCCCCTGGCTCCTTACATGTGTGCTACAGATCTAACCCAGGTCCTGGTGCTTGCATCAGATGAATGTCTCTTCAATCGCTGAACCACTTTTTAAAGGGAGAAAGGAATGTTTTGTGAGACTTCAATGATAGACACGTCTAGGGAGAACCAAACAAAATTGTCTAGGGATCCCCAGAGCACAGTTAGGCACAGTGGTTTGTTGTTGTTGCTGTTTTGGGGGGGTTGTTTTGTGTTTTTTTGTTTTTTGAGACAGGGTTTCTCTGTGTAGCCCTGGCTGTCCTGGAACTCACTCTGTAGACCAGGCTGGCCTAGAACTCAGAAATCTGCCTGCCTCTGCCTCCCAAGTGACACAGTGTGTGTTAAAGGCAAGAAAATGGCTCAAGACAACTGTGGTCCCTTAGAAAGCCAGAAAGCTGAGAGGGAAAATGTCAAACGTAGACAAACCAGGACATAGACAAGAAGGAGCAAGTCTTTACATAATTCCTAGGTGTTGTACTTATGACACTGAGCCCATGGTGTTGACATCAGTGGCTTCCCCAGCCTTGATTCATTGAATGAACCTGGCCCCTGTGCTTGAAGCACTTTAGCTTGGGTGTCTCAGAGTGAGCTCTTCAGAGTCACTGTGATGCATGGATGAGTGTTTCTCAATGGTGAAGCTTTCCTGGGTTCAATTCCTAGGGTAGAATCCCTACCAAAAAGAAAAAACATGATGTTTGCGTATTCTGGGTCATCTGGATACGACTGAATACCACATCATAGGTTCAGTGTCTGCAGTGCCATTGTGTTTAGGTAAGTATGGGGCCAAATAGTGCTATTTGAATTGTCACAGGCTAAGGAGAGGAGAATAGGGGTGAACTTATGTGTAAACAAGTAGAGGCCAAGGGATGTCATGAAGCCTGCATGTAAAAAACTTTCCTAGTCACAAATACCAAAAGACATGAAAAGTCATTATACCAGATTAATCTCTGGCCACACGCATGTGTATACACACATGTATACACACATACATGCACACACACACACACACACACACACACACACACACACACACACACCTGCACATGTACTTGCACCAAAAAGAAAAAGAACAGCCAGGCAATGGTGGTCCATGCTTTTAATCCCAGCTCCCTGAGTTCAGGGACAGCCTGGTCTACAGAGTGAGTTCCAGGATAGCCAGGGCCACACAGAGAAACCCTGTCTTGAAAAAACAAACAAGCCAGGCAGTGGTGGTGCACGCCTTTAATCCCAGTGCTTGGGAGATAGAGACAGGCGGATTTCTGAGTTTGAGGCCAGCCTTGTCTACAGAGTGAGTTCCAGGACAGCCAGAGCTATATAGAGAAACCCTGTCTTGAAAAGACAAACAACAACAACAAAAAATTTCAAAAAGCTTTTGTTTATATGACTTACACCTATGAGTATTCACATATTAGAAATTCAAGCTCAGGGTCAGAGATGTAGCTGAGCTGGTACTGTGTTTGCCTAACATGCGTAAGGCTAGTGCAATTCATACCATCTTAAAACTGTTACATAGCTTTAAAAACTAAATGTATCTAATAACATACACAGAGCCACAAGACAAAAACAATACATCCCTGAGTCTCTGGTATCCTGAAGAACTCCTGATCCAAGCAGACAAATGTGAGCAGGGAACCAGCTTTGACTAATAGTTGGCACGAGAGCAATGCTCACAAGGCCTCAGATTCCCAGGGTGACTTTCTCATCAGTGAAAAGCTCATACAAGCTCATGAGGACCCTGCTGAGAAAGTCTTAGTATCCTTAGACAAGAAATTCCACTTCTCTGAGCCCCTCTGACCACTAAGAAAACATCTACCTACCTTGAAGGATTCTCTAGGGGAATGGAGGTAAAACAGTGCAGCCATTTTTGGCATCTGAGGTCTCCATTCGTTCCCCTTTGAGGACCTGCCTTATCTTTCCAATCTTGTTCTCTTGGCTGAAGCCGGAGTCAAACACCTACTCTTTTTCCTTGTCTTAAATTAATTATTAATCTCAAACTTTTAATCACTCTCTGAGTCTGTTGCCTTAAATTAGGGTGACAACAAGGTCTCCCTCATAAAAACTGTTGAGCAGGTTGTTGATAACAATGTGTCCGAAGTGCATGACAGCTAGGAAGCCCACAGCAAAGCACTCACTAACGTAACATTCCGAACCTAAACGCTAAATCAATGCCCGTTAGCATTATTCTGATCAGCCTATTACCTGTATGTGAGTGTGTGTATTCAAAGGGGCGCGCGTGCACACTCACACACACACACATGTAGAGGTCAGAGGTCAACACTGGGTGTCTTCCTTGATCATTTATCCTCTTTATGTTTTGAGGCAAGGTCTTTTTTTGTTTGTTTATTTGTCTTTTGAGAGGAGGTTTCTCTGTGTGCTCTGGCTGTCCTGGAACTTGCTTTGTAGATAAGGCTGGCCTGAAACTCAAGAGACCTGCCTGCTCCTGCCTGTCTCCTAAAGGTGTACCCCACTATACCCAGTTTGAGGCAAGGTCTTGGCTGGACTGGCCAGCCAGTGAATCCAGAGAGTGTCTTGTCTCCATCTGCCCAGTGCTGAGATAATAGTTACGTATTGCTGCACCCACCTTTTAGAATATTCTTATTTAATTTTTTAAAAGACTAACTTTGTTATTTTTAAATGATGTGTATATGTGTGTGGACAGTGTATACACAAATGCATATGGTACCTTCACAGGCCAGAAAGGGGATGTCTGGGCCCTTGGAGCTGGAATTATAGGTGGCTATGAACTGTACTATGTGTGGGCTAGGAATTGAACTCTGGCCCTCTGGAAGAGTAACGCACTCTGTTACCTGCTCAGCCGTCTCTCTAGCCTCTGGATTTTTTTTTTTTTTCTTTTAAATGAGAGTGTTAGGGATCAAAACTTGGGTTCTCATGCTTACACAGCAAGTATTTCACTACTTTGACTATATCCCTGACACTTATTGTCATTTTAAGTGATAATTGAGAGTATAGTTCCTCTTGCAATCATATTTAGAGGGTGCTATAATGTCCTGTGGTGAAGGTACAATTCCTGTGGTGGTTTAGGTGGAATGTCCCCCATAGGTCTGGAATTTATACTTTGTCCCCAGTTGGTGGCACTTTCTAGGGAAGTTTAGGAGGTGTGGCCTTGTTGAAGGAAGTATGTCACTAGTGATGGGATTTGAGAGTGTAAAGACTCCTGAGCTTTTGAGTTGGCTGTCTCTGCTTCCTGCTTATAGCTGTCGTGTCTGCTGCCTGCTAATGTGATTCTCTGCCATGATGGAC
Organism: Rhynchomys soricoides; assembly: GCA_019843965.1. Classification (NCBI taxonomy): domain Eukaryota; kingdom Metazoa; phylum Chordata; class Mammalia; order Rodentia; family Muridae; genus Rhynchomys; species Rhynchomys soricoides. The sequence goes on from JADRCH010013675.1 coordinate 6,924, forward strand.
TCTGATCTCTCTGGAGCCATAAGCCAGAATAAACCTTTCCTTCTCTTGGTTGCCTCGGTCAAGGTCACAGCAATAGAGAAGAAATTAGTGCAGCACCCGGCTCCTGGCACTCTTACAAGTCACAGGACTTTGGGAAGGTTACTTGAATGTGCCCTTGAAGAGGGTATTGCTACTCTGGCATTTCCTCCTCTCTCTCTCTATGCTTCCTGGTCTCTATGAAGTGAGCAGCTTAGCTCAACCACCATGGTATTCCCAAAGGCAATGAGTCCTAGAAGCCATGGACTGGAACCTCTGAGATCATGAAGGTAAATGAACCTTCCCTCTCTTTACATGGATTATCTTGGGTGTTTGTTATAGTAATGGGAAACCAGCTGACACAGGAAAAGAAAAGAAAAGAAAAGTTAGCATGTGTTGGGTGGATAGCATAGAGTGAACACGTTTCATACATTTAGTAGTTTAGCCTTTACAAATCTCCGTAGGGAAGATATTCATCCAGGGCTGGACTAGGATGAGGACAGGGGAACGCCTAGAATACAAAGCAAAGCGTGCAGCTCTCCCTCCCCTCCCCCCCTTTCAGGAGAGTCTGCTGATGAAGCTGCACCTTAAGCTTCCTGAAATTCTTTCCATAAGGGCCTCTTGAGATCTGCTTCTAACAGCATAATAGAAGAAGATCTTACAGGATAAAGTGGGAGGAGCTAAGCCTTTGTCGGCGCTCTGGGAGGATGCTGACTGGAAGTCTCAGTATCACCAGGATGACAGCTATAAGCCTGTACTTGGCATTGCTTCCCAACATCTTCTTTTCTAAGAGTCTGAAGTAACTCTAAGGAATAAGCATTTCCCCGTTCCATAATGGGAAGATCTGTGAGTGGGTGAGCTTGGGCCACAGTCTGGAAGTCAATCCCTTAGGTGAGGTTGGTGTGTTTGGTCTAGCATCACCAGAGACAACTCTTGTCCTTGGAACTTGGGTGGTGGTAGTGGCAGAGGGGTCACCTTTTATTCTAGCACTAGGGAGGCAGAAGCAGGCCTGGTCTACAGAGCAAGTTCTGGGACAGCCAGGGCTACACAGAGAAACCCTGTATCAAACGAATCAAAACAAAATTGGGGACAGTAATGGTATTTTCCTTGGGAATCCCGGTGGACAACCAACTCACAGGCTGAAAGACTTTTAAAGGGAGCACTTGACAATTGTCTTTAGCGACAGCTTCGTGAAGACCAGGCATCGAGTACAGAGAAGAGAGTGCCTCTACCACCCACCCCAGGCCAGCCCTCTTCAGGAAGGGGGTTCAGCAGAGAAATGAGCTATCAGAATTTTTCTAGAAATGCTATAGACACTTGATAAAACCTATAAGAAAGTGACAAGGATTAAATGAGCTCCTAAGCCATTCATGTCATCTCCCCTCCCCTCTCTTCCTGAAAGGCAAGGTCGCAGTGCTTAAAAGAGGCACACGTGTGTCCTGTTCTGTGTCCCTGCCTCCAACCCCACAAGTATACAGCAAGTTGGTAGCTTCTCAGAGCTTGACTGTGTTGGCACCTGACCTTGGATTTGTAGTCTTCACAGCTGTGGGAAAAATAAGTATTATATAAGCAAGCCAGTCTGTGGCATTTTGTTAGGGCAGCCCAAGACAGTGAACGCAAAACACCCATGGCAACATCTAGTGACCACAACTTAGGCGACTTCCAGAGATGCAGCATAGTCTGTTCTGAGCTCATTCACTTCACGTCTGGGTCTCTTTACTCTTCACCATCCAAGTACGTGGGTGGTGACCATTTTTGCTATTTTCAAAGAACATTCAGACAAGCCATTCTTTGGATTGCAGAGGGTCAGAGCAGTGAATTCCAGAACTGGGTGGTGTTCTGTGAGCCTCTTGACCTTTCCAGATTCCCCCACCTATCAAACAAGGATAGCACATAGTTCTACTTCCCAGACTGTTTTTAAGAATCTAAAATCTGCACACAACTCCCAAGCATGGCCCAGCCCAGACCTGGTCCTCAGATGGTGAAAGTAATGAAGACCAAGTTTCTGAGGCTTAGTCTGCATGTAGACCCTAGTCTCACACAGGTGAACATTATCAAGTGATGTAGGGAGAGAGGAAGAAAGTGTGTTCTAGGCAAGGCAAACCGGTGACAGAATGGAACTAAAGTGACCCACAGTTTGCTGTGCAGATATGGATGGGAGAGTTGAGGTGCCTCGCACCTAGCCCAGGCAATGGATCAAATCATCACCATAAGTATCCTTTGGTAAAGATGCCACCCATCCCCACCAGAGCTGAGAACGGTGGTATCTAATGAGGAAATCAGATATTAAGGCTCACGCGAGCACAGAGCTTAGCTGTGAGGTTCTGGGAGGTCCCTTGGACTTGTGTTACGTCCGACAGTCATCAAGACTGCCTTGCTTCCCTCATTCTTTCTCCTTCCCACAATGAAGTCTTTTTGTTTTGTTTTTCGAGACAGGGTTTCTCTGTATAGCCCTGGCTGTCCTGGAACTCACTCTGTAGACCAGGCTGGCCTCGAACTCAGCAATCCGCCTGCCTCTGCCTCTCGAGTGCTGGGATTAAAGGCGTGTGCCACCACCGCCCGGCCACAATGAAGTCCCTGAAGGTGGACAAGAGGGGTGCACTGGCCAAGCTCCCAATCTGGACGCCTTCAGCCTGACCCCCAAGGCACATGCACTTGTCTCCGAAATGCCCATCTGCCGGTGTGGGTATGGGTGGGGAGGATGGAAGACCATTGGATAACAAAATCTGATTGGACAGTCCACAGGCCCCACTGACGTTAGCTAGTGAGTTTATTAAGGTCATCCAGGTATCTCATCACTATCCTTCCGACCAGAGATTTGAATCTGAACATGTGGGATTCTCTCCCAGGAAAAGCAACTAAATGCCACATTAGGGAAAGGCTGAAGGGACGGAGAAGGCTTAGTGAGTAAAGTGCTTGCTGTTCAAACATTAAAACCTACGTTCAGATCCCCGGCACCCACATAAAAAGCTGGGTGTGGTGGTGTGCCTGTAACGTCAGGACTGCAGAGGCAGAGACCGGAGGATGCCTCCGGCTTGTTAGCCAGCCAATCTGGCCAGTCAGTGAGCTCCAGATTCATTGAGAGATCCCATCTCAAAATATAAGGTAAAGAGTGATAGAGGAAGAGAGCCAGCATCACCCTCAGGTCTCCACTTGTCTATGCATATGCCCACACATACACATGTGCACTTACATATACATATTACATGCACTCTCGAGCATGTACACACACACACACACACACACACACACACACACACACACACAAGAAGTATAGGGGAAATAGTACAAGATAGATTCTTGGACAAGAGAATCTGCTTTAACTGAAGGAGGGAAAGGCTAAGAGACATGCCCCTTAAAGACATGGGACAATGAAGAAGAGATTACTCTGGACTCGTTGACTCTTGTGCCAGGAGCTATTTGGTTTGGCTGACTGCCAAATCCTAAAAGTTCACAAGACAGTCACAAGTGTGGAAAGAGGCCAGCATTCCTGGGGTGAGATTCCCAGAATTCCCAATTTATTGTAAACCTCTCACCCCTAAGGTCAGTCCCTCCCCACTGTGGTTTTAGAAACAGTGCCTTACACACACACACACACACACACACACACACACACACACAGAATGTTAGGGATCTTTATATGGTTGAAGCTTCAACAATGTTGGCCACCCACAGACATAAACTTGAATATGTAAACTTCCGCAGATGCCATCTCGGTCATATCTGAGGCTCATGGTATGGAGTGACTCACTTCTGCTGCAGAGAGGCGTGCACTTCGGCCTGGCCAGAACGTGCACTTCCTCCTTCAAAAATGCACCATTCCCATTTAATATAAACCTCACTTACTAACTCATATTTGCCTTCAAGTTTACTCTTTGAAACTTTCCACCCTTTGGTTTTCCAGAAACTTGCCCCCTCTCCCTTTGTGTACTGCCAATGCCCTATGCAAGCAACCTTCAGGAGTCTCCTCTGTGCCCACATTAGCTGCCTAACTGTTCTCTGGACAGCTGCACTCCCCTGTTCTCTCCTGGAAGTCTATTCTCCACATGGTCACCAGAAAGACTGTCTCAGTGTACAATCTGCATGTGTCAGCACTTTCTTGCAGAATATTTTCTGCTCTAAAGTTAAAGCCCAAGCCTGCCTTCCAGTGGATCTGCCCTGACCCTTCCCCAATTCTGCCCCTCTGGCAGCCCCATTCACCTCCCAGTTACCCTTCCTTCCCTGCTGCATCCCATGATCACAGTCCCCAGAGCAGTCCCTTGGGGAGGTTCTCTCCAGGACCCCAACCTAGGGCAGGTCTCTGCTTTAAACTGTCACTAATGGTGTCCTCACACCGCCCTTCTAAGAAACCTTTATCTCCCCTTATAATTAAACATGCATGAATGTGATTCTAAGATAAAGACCAGCCCTTCTTCTCAAGCCCCTATGCTCCCAGAGTGTTGTTCACCGCTGAATCCTCAGGGCTTACCAGGTGCCTGGTACAAAACCAGGTTCTCACAGAGCATTTATTGAGTGGTTTTCTGAGAGGTACAGACTGAATGAAAAGCAGTGATAATCCAAGTTTTTGTTTTCTACAGGATTGGAAAAACTCAGGTCAAGCATCCCCAAAAATTCAGGACAGAATTGCTCATAAAGAACAACACATCTGCAGGCACAGTGGGATGCACATGTAATCCCAGCACTCAGGAGCCCAAGGCAGGAAGATTTTGAGTTTGAGGTCAGCCTGGGCTACCATGGGAGATCCTATCTTTAAAAGTAACTCAAGCCAAACAAACAAAAGTAACAAAACGATCTTAACAAATAAAGCATGAGATGTTTGCAACAATCCAGATGATGGGGGGAAAAAACCTGGAGGGCCAGTCCTGACAGGTTGTCAACACCAACCTGTTTAGAACTCGGGAGTGTATAGCCAAAAGACAAGAGAGGTGGGAGAGAGAGGTGTGGAGGTTAGTTCTGTCGACAGTCACAGCCTACAACTATCTAAGAAGAGAGCCTCCGCCAAGGGATTGTCGACATCAGGTTGGTCTGGGGCTCGTCCCAGGATCTATTCCTGTCTTCTCTCAGCTTCAGACTTAATATGATCAGCTGCTCAAGCTCCGGCCCTGACTTTCCTCCAATTGATGGACTACAGTCTGGAATCGTAGGTCAAAGAGACCTTTTTCTTCACTATGCTGCTTTTTGTTTGGATATTTTAGCACAGCAACACACATTGAACTAGGAGAGAGAGAGAGAGAGAGAGAGAGAGAGAGAGAGAGAGAGAGAGAACAGTGACATGTACACCTGGGCCACATGCTGCACCAATGACAGCTTAGTAGCTTGGCCTGTCAGAGGAGCAAATGTACATCATTAAAGGAACCAGGAGGGGCCCCTTTCTGTGGAGCAATCGTGACAGAGGCTGTATGTGAGGGAGAGGTGGGAGCAGTAGACCAACCAGAGTCTGTCTGACTAAAGTGTGTGCTACCATCAAGGAAGAACAAAAAGTCTCTATTGTTTGAAGGCAGGTTGGTACTCAGCTTTTTGACAGTTGGTGGATGACCACGTCCACCGTGATCACAAACATCATCTACATTCCTATGCTTTAGGTTCTGTTTCCCAAGACAGTTCTAATCATGAAAAGATTTAGCTGGAGCCTTTTATGCAGTGGTGGAGGGAAGGAGAAAAGGAGAGGAGGGAGAGAGAGAGAGAGAGGGAGAGAGAGAGAGAGAGAGAGAGAGAGAGAGAGAGAGGTAGGGGAGGAGGGAGGAGAGGGAGAGAGGGGGAGGGAGAATCAAATGTGGATTACCATAGTCCAGCTGGGACATGTGACTATGTTACTTTGTGGGACAAAAAGAATTTTGCAGGTGTGTCCAAGATAATAATCTTGAAGCGATTATACTAGATTACCCCGGGGACTCAATGAAACAAGGGGTGGGGTGGAGGGGTGATTGATTCTATAAAGATCAAAGAATTCTCTGCAGATACTCTTTGGGCTCAGAGCTACTCCACATTCCTGTGAAGCCCAATCCCCAGTGTGACTGTATGTAGAAAGAGATCTCTAAGGAGGTAATTAAGATCAAATGAGGTTCAGAGGTCAGAGGCCTGATACTGTCAGTTTGGAATGCTTAAAAGAAGTCACCTAGAGCTGGGTGGTGGTGGCGCACACAGAGGAGTTAGTTAGGATCCCAGCACTCGGGAGGCAGAGGCGGGCAGAGCTCTGAGTCTGAGTCCAGCCTGGTCTACAGAGGGAGTTCCAGGACAGCTAGGGCTACACAGAGAAACCCTGTCTCTAGAGTCCCTGAGGAAGCGAAGCTCCCACCACTGCCTGGCCACTGTCCTTCAATGTTCTCTTCCTCCTCCCAGCTTAAATTCCTACTAGAGTTTTCCTGGAATCAACTTCTAGATAAAGTAACTCTGCTGTAAATCTTCCAACCTCAACCAAGACAAGGCAGCCAGAAGTGTGCCTGGTGAGGCCTGATCAGGTCAGGCTTCCCAGACCAGGAAACAACAGGGGAGCTGAGGCCAGCCAGTCTGGTTCTTCTAGCACACCAGGAAACTTGATTTCTCATTCCCTGTGGTAGCGAACAAGCCCAGGGCACTAAATGTCATTCACTAACCAAGTAGCAATTCTCAACCTGTGAGGCATCACCCCTTGGGGGTCACATATCAGATATCCTGTATATCATATTTATATTACTATTCATAACAGTAGAAAAATTGCCGGGCAGTGGTGGCACACACCTTTAATCCCAGCACTCGGGAGGCAGAGGCAGGTGGATTTCTGAGTTCAAGGTCAGCCTGGTCTACAGAGTGAGTTCCAGGACAGCCAGTGCTATACAGAGGACCCCTGTCTCTAAAAAAACCAAAAAACAAACAAACAAACAAAAAACCCAAAAATACCCACAACAACAACAAAAAAGTAGAAAAATTAAAGTCATGAGGTAGCAATGAAATAATTTCGTGGCTGGGGGTCACCACAACATGAGGAACTGTATTAAGGGCCGCAGCCTTAGGAAGTGTGAGAATCACTGCTCTGGAGACTGGTGCTAACCCATACTCAGATTGACCTATTAGTTTCTTCTTGTCATTGTGACTGATTACTGTAAAACTAGTGCCTGTAAAAATAGCACACGTTTGTTCTCATAGAGCTCGGGAAGTCAGCAGTCTGAAACTAGTCTTTCTGATGCAAAATTGAGATGTGCTGTCCAAAATCAGGACTGCTTTCCTCCTGAAAGCTCTGGGGCAGGGAATGTGTGTTTTTTCCATTTCTGGGTCCCAGAAGCTGCTCTCGTCTCTGCCTCCGGTAACAGTTAGGACTGTCAAGTTAAGAGGGTTTAAATCACCTAGGAGACAAACCCTCTGTGGGAGTCTGTAAGGGGGTTTCTAGATTGAGTTGATTGAGGTGGGAACACATCCTGTGAGCTGTACCATCCCATGAGCTAGGGTTCCCTACTGAGCGCCTGCATGCTTCTCCTGCTTCCTGACTACAGAGACAGTGATCATCAGCTGCCTCTCGCTCCTGCACTGTGAATTCCACCGTGACTTCCCCACAGCGATGGGCTGTACACTTGAGCTGTGAGCCAGAACAACCCCTTCCTTCCCGAAGGTGTTTTTGTCAGGGTATTTTGCTCCAGCAACAAGAAGAGTCTCTAACCCACCCCATCCCAGCAACCCGTCATCTTGTTCATGGCCTCTGATCCGGCAGGACATCAAGGTGGAAGGGCGTGGTGGAAGAAAGCTGCTCACCTCGGGCATCGAAGAAACAATAGATAGAACGGGGCCAGAGACAGGGTGCGCCCTTCAAAGACTCAAGACCAGTGGTCTTCCAGCCAGACCCTGCCTCCTAATGTCTGCTCAGTCTGTTGATGAGGCTAAAGGCCAAGCTCTCATGGCTCAATCACCTCTCAACAGTGCCTCCAGCTGGGACCAAGGTTTCACCACATGAGCCTTTTGGAGGGACCTTTTGCCATCCAAATCACAAGGCTCCAGCTGATAAATGAAATTGATGAATGAAATTGCTTTAGACACTATGTGTGCATATATAAGATAGTCGTGACGTTTGGTACATATACAGATAGGTTTGGGAAGACAATTTCCCCAACCAGCCAAAGGCTGCTTCCCAAGCCTATGGTTTCTATTCTACGGTCAAATATCCCCCATCATGCCTTCTCTTGACACATTTTCTTTTTTTAAAGATTTATTTATTTTATGTATATGTGTACACTGTTGCTGTCTTCAGACACACCAGAAGAGGCCGTTGGATCCCATTACAGATGGTTGTGAGCCACCATGTGGTTGCTGGGAATTGAACTCAGGACCTCTGGAAGAGCAGTCAGTGCTCTTAACCACTGAGCCATCTCTCCAGCTCCCCCACCCCCTGACACATTTTCAAAGGCAATACATTGAGCTGGGGAGAGGACTTTGCCATTAAAGGCACTAGCCACCAAGGCTGACAGCCAGAGTTTGATCCTTGGGAGGAGAGAACCAACTGCTGAAGACTGTCCTCCAACTACATCATGTCATGCTGTGCATGCCCCACCCACACATATTCAATCAATCATCAATCAATCAGTAAATGTAATAAAGGCTAGAATTGGCATATGTCAAGAGCTGTTAAGGACCAAGAAAAACTTCTCATCAGCTTCAGGATCCCTAATCCCTTCCCCAGTCATGTTACCAACCACCTCAGAGTCATCCCCAATGCCTGGCATACTGGCAAACACACATTCAGGTTGATGAGAGCATTAATTAGGAAGGCTAGACAGCAAGATGATATCAGTTGTCAGTGCTCAATTACAGGCTGGGTAGAGCACTGACAGAGGGGTTTGAGAGACGTCTCCAGTCGTGAGGAAACCCTGGATGCTGTTCCTTAGCAAGGAACACGCTGGGTTGGAGATGTGACTCACTCCCCACTTGGTGGCCTGCTTGCCTGGCTTGCACAAAGCTCTGGCACTGCATAAACCAGGCAGGGCTGCGCACACCTGTGATCCCAGCACTGGGAAGGTAGAGGCAGAAGGCTCAGGGAGTTCAAGGTCATCCTTGGCTACTGAGTGAGTTTGAGGCCAGCCTGGGATGTACAAGGCCACATAGTAAGACATACAAGACAAAAGCAGGCAAGAAGGAGGGGCTGGGAACCTTCACCTAGAATCCCTTGCTCGGACATATAGAATGTTTGCATTATATGACTGAAAGTGGCCGTGGAGTGCATGCTGGCTTACAGACACAGACTGCAATTCAGAGGGGAAATGATGGCTTGGAGTGAGGTGCCATCTTTGTGGGAGAGCTGAGCCTGAAACCCTTACCTGTGGCTCCTACCATCTGTTCTCTGTATATTTTATGTTGTTATTAGAAATACTTACCTAGAGTGGATTAATGATGGACCAGGTTCCAAAGTTACTTGCCAGGCCTTGGGCACATGCAGATTGAATTCCACCAGCTTCCTCTCACCCTCTTCCTCGAAGCTGGTGACCTTTGCTCCATGAGCCCCACCCCTCCCCTCAGATGCTCTACCGACCACTATATCAAATCCCCGTGGGAAAATCCTTGAAGATACTTATTCCTACTGACTCAGAACCCATCCCTGGGGCTTAGGCTAAAGAAACCGCATAAAGAACAAGCCCTTTGTGAGCCCCTTGATGACCCACTGGCCATATGAACCAATGGCTCCTCTGGGAAGTAGTGTATCAAATGCTCTTAGAAAGAAGTGGAGCAGTACATACATGAGGAAGGTTCATTCACTCCTCATGGACTCTGGCTTTTCAACATCTACACATTTCAGCTCACACTAAAGTTTGGGAATCAGCAGCTACTGGCTAAAGCACAAAATCCTCCAAAGGGTTTGTAAGGCCTGTGACATTGGCAGCCACCACCTTACTGCCTCACCTCCAGCAGCCAAAACCACTTCCTGTCCTAGAAAAATCTTGGTGACAGAGCCTCTGCGTTTTCAGGTCACCAATCTTTCATCTTGTTTGTCTTTCTTGGACTGATTTCATTGGGGAAATGTCTGTATCCCTTCCAACACCCTTCTGAAATGTCCCTTCTCTTTGTCATTCTTTTAATTCCTTCTTGGAAGACAGACTCACCTGCTGGCTCCTCCACATAAATCATCGATATTAACCTCCATTATGTGCAGAGTAGATTAAATAAGTCCTAAGTCTGGACATTTGTCCTGGTCTCCTAGGAGCACACATTACTGAGTGTATGCTAGGAAAAGGTGCCCTTCCCCAAGAGCCAGCCCATGACTTGGCAAATAGGAGCCTAGGCAAGATTGCAGCCGCGTGTGCTGTGCCAAGCCTCTTTACAAGGTACACAGTTTGCTCAGCCTGTCTACCCTGTGGACTGTGAGCCCCTGGATGACCTGCTGGCCTTGTGAATGAATAGGCAGAGAGTCTCCTCCCAAAAGCAGCATATCAAATACTGTTATAAAGAAGGTCCTGGGAGCAGTACGACAGAATGAAGGTTCATTTACTCTCCATGGACTCTGCCTTTTCAACATCTACACTTGGAAATTTATAATTATGAGTATAAAATAAATATAGGCTACTTCATGCATTTGTGTGAGTGCACGCACACATATGTGTGTGTGTGTGTGTGTATGTGTGTGTGTGAGTGTACGTGTGTGTGTGTGTGTGTGATATATACTTGTTCATGTGCCACCACACCTGGCCTGGCTCCACTTTATTTTTGAGACAAGGTCTTTTACTGAACCTGGAGTTCACAGCTTTGGCTAAACAGGCTGGTCAATAAGCTCCAGAGAGTCATCTGTCCCCACCTCCCCTGTGTTGGGACTACAGATGCACATGCTATGTCCGTTCATCTTTTTATGTGGGTGGTGAGGATCTGAACTCAGGTCCTCCTGCTTTTGTAGAAAACACTTTGCTAACTGAATGATCTCCCCAGCCCCATTCTTTGTTTTTGACCCACAACAGCAACAACAACAAACAACCTTTCTATTTTCCCAGGAGGTAAATATGTCCAAGGCTATAGGAGAAATGGCCTGACTGAAAGACCGCACATCGGTCATCAGTGAAATCATGACACCCGCAAGGCCTGCGGTACAGGCAGAGTATACCAGTGACTGTAGAGACATTACAGAATCTGCTAGTCTGTGTGGAGAGTCCCTATAGTCTAGTGAGGTCCTCAGGGCTCTGCTCAGTTCTGAAGAGTTTCAAAATTCCCATGATGGCAGAGAAGCTGAACTCTTGGTCCTTGACTAATTTTGTTTGAAAGGTCATCAGGCAGTTCAAGAAAAGTCTATTTATTCACTAAGTTTCCATCCAGGAGCAGAACAGACTGGCTCCTCTGGTGATTGAAACTGAATCCTTCCTTGGCCTTTAATCACTGGGCATCCACCAAATAATTAAACTGAGAGCTTGTAGAAAGAAATGCTGTGGGGTTAGGGGCAGCCTGTGTGAGCTTGTTTAACCAAAGGGCTGCTTTCTGCATGGCAGCAGAGCTACTAAAGAAAATCAGTCCTTAGAAAACCCTTTTTTCTTTGTTTGTCTTGTTTTATTTTGTTTGTCTTGAGATAGAATCTTGCTGTGCATCAGTGCTGGGTGTTTTGTTATTGTTTGTTTGGTTTGTTTTGTTTTCAATTAGTACAAGCCTGACATATCTGGGAAGTGGGTATCTCAATTGAGGAATTGCCTCCATTGGATTTTCCTATAGGCAAGTCTGTGGGGCATTTTCTTGACTGATGTAGGAGTACTCGGCCCACCATGGATGGCGCCACCCCTGGGCAGGTGGTCCTGGGTGGTATAAGAAAGCAAGATAAGCAAGCCATAGGGAGAAAGCCAGTAAATAGCATTCCTCTATGGCCTGTGCTTCAGTTCCTGCCTTGGCTTCCCTCAGTGATGGGGTGTGACCTGTAAGTCAAATCAACCCTTTCCTCCCCAGATTGTTTTTGATCAGTGTTTTTAATCACATAGCAACAGAAGCCAAATTAGGACAGTAATTCTTGTTTGCCTTGAATCTGAAATTGTTCTGTTGTGGGATACAACTGTCTTGACAGCACACTAAAATTGGAACAACACAGAGAAGATCAGCATGGCCCCTGTGCAAGGATGACAGTCAAGGATGATATTCACGGTGTTCCATGTATTTTTGAAAAGTGTGCTGATTTATATACATACATACATATATATATGATTTACATATGTATATATAAACAAGCATACTATATATATATATATATGAATATATATTATACACACACCTAAAATGTCCAGAACCAGATATTCATGTTACTACAGTTGCGAAATGCAAACATTTGGATAATAGAACATTGGACATTCATTCACAGTGGATCTTTGCTCTTTTCCTGTGGTAATTTTAGAAACAAGTATCAAGCTGAGTGCTGGGATTACACAACTGTGCCACCACTCCTGAAATGGCATCTTATTTTATTTTTTTATGTATCTATAATTTTTTATTGTGTGTATGTTTGTGTGTCTCTGAGATTGGAGTTCTGCATGAGTTCAATGCCCATAGAGACCAGAGGAGGGCGCCATATCCCTGGAAATGGAGTTATTGACTGTTATCAGCTGCCTGGTATGGGTACTGGGAACTGAACTTACATCCTTTGTGAGAGCAGTTACATAATCTCCAGTTCATTTGTTTTTATTTTCAGCAAGATATCCACTCACTTGATCGCTTTTTCATGTTGTAGCACATTTAATCTTCACAGCAACCTGTAATGTAGTTACAGTGAGTTTACAGATAAAGTGAAGACTACATTTATCATCGGGATTCAGACCCACCAAAAAAAATAAAGCAATCCGGTGCTTTATATACAGAGAGAGAAATGCGGAGGCGAAGCTGTGCCTTCAATGGATTGCCACCTAAGTCAGAACAGCTGGCGCAGACAAACTAGCAACATAAGATCAAGGTGGAGGAGGAAACAGTAGGCGGAAGCCGATCAGTGACTACAGGAAGACACAGGACCTGAGCTGAGCTTTGACTATTGTGTAATATAGCCTTATTAAGGACAATACTTGAGGACACATTATGAGGCTGATAGGGGGTTTTTAAATTACATTTTAAATTACATTTTAAAACTTAACCTCATTTGGAAATAATCGTATATTCACATGCCCTGGTAAGTAATAAAACTTATTACCTACAGATTCTATAACTTTTCTAAAAGACAAATTGGTAACATCTTAGAAAGCTACAGTAAAATACCATAGCTAGGACAGTAACACAAACACAATCTATTAATGTAATTCAGGTTGCCCTGGTTTTTCTCCTACTCTTTGTGTATGTGTGTTTCTATGACAATTAATGACCGATAAGGCCTGTATCCTACTCCACAGCCAAGCTGAACGGGCCTGTCACCACCATGATCCTTCATGTCAATCTTTTAAACCATACTTAGCACCCTTCTCTCCTTCTTCCACCCTAGTCCCTGATCTCATTGTAACCCACTAGTCACTTCTTCATTTTGTCATTCAAGACTGCTACAGAAATGGGAAGGTGGGGGTGGAGAGATGGCTCAGTGGTTCAGAACAATTATTGCTCTTGCAGAGGACCTGGGTTCAATTCCCAGGCCCCGCATTAACTAGCTATAACTCCAGTTCCAGGGAATCTGGCCCTCTCTTCTGACTAGGCACACACACGGTGCACATACGTACATACATACATACAGGTAAGACATTCACACATATTAGTATTTAAAATATAAAATAAACGGGCAGGAGATCCAGCCATGACGGTGCACACACATAATCTCAGCCCTTGTAACATTAAGGCAGGAGGATAGAGTTTGAGGACAAGTTGGAATACTGAGTGAATTCCAGGCAAACCTGATCCTATCTCAGTCAGTCAATCAACCAATCAATAAGATAGTGGAGCTGGAGAGGTAGCTCAGTAGTTGAGACTGCTTGCTGTTCTTGCAGAGGATCCAGGGTTTGGTTCCCAGCACCCACATCAGGAAGATCATGACTCTCTGTCACTCCAGCTCTAGGGGATTTGATCCTCTCTTCTGGACTCCAAATAAAGTAGTTGCTTTACAAATGAACATGGAAAGTGTAGAAGATTTAAAAGGACATTACTCTACAGAAGATGTATGTGCTACTTTAATATCCAGGAAGTTGAATTCATAATGGTTCTTCTTAAATTCCATTGACCACCAGTGCAATAGCAATTAGACATGACTAGTCGCTGAATATATTTCTGCATTGACCTACTTAGAAAAAGTAACTTTCTGCCCCTCCAGAGCAGCAGGTTTGATACCCAGCATCCACATGGCAGCTAACAACTGTCTGTAGCTCCAGTTCCAAGAGGATTTGCCGCCCCCTTCTGGCCTCCATGGGTACTGCATGCACATGGAACACAGATACACAATATGCAAAACACACAAAAAGTTAAAATAATGTAAAAAAACGTAACTTATTATCTGTTGGGGCATGGGCTTTTTAACCCCAGTCCTCCCTTTTTTCTTCTGTTAAAACTACTCAAATCATGTTGTTATAGTGTCATTTAATGTGTAAGCTATTGGTATATATAAAATATATCTTAATAAGAAAATAGCACTTACAATTAAGGAAAAGATGTATAAATAGCTACTGACCTTAACAGCATCAGCTCTCAGAGGAAATGCAGAGCAAAACCTCAGTGAGATCCAGTTCCTACCTGCTGGGGTGGTTGTCAACAGAAAGTCAGTGCTGGGCCAGCAGTGGTGGCGCAAGCCTTTAATCCCAGCACTCAGGAGGCAGAAGCAGGAGGAGCTCTGAGTTTGAGGCCAGCCTGGTCTACAGAGTGAGTTCCAGGACAGCCAGGGCTACACAGAGAAACCATGTCTCAAACAAAGAATGAAAGAAGAATCAAAAAGAAAGAAAGAAAACGGAAACCTAGCGTTGGCAGCTATGTGGAAACCACCATGCAATGTTGGCGGGCAGGAGAAATGCTGCTATTGGGAGCACAATTAAATACAGAGTTATGAAATGGCTCTGCAATTCCACTTCCAAGTATAATTTCTAAGAGAAATGAAAACCTGCATTTACAACAAGACATTGTGGGTGTTTGTAGCAGCTTCGTGTTCAATAGTTGAAACTAGAAATGGCCCGGTCCACTAGTAAGTGCACAAACTGTTGTAGCTACACATGCACTACTGCTGGAATCTCTCTCTCTCCCTCCCTCCCTCTCCCCCTCCCCCTCCCCCTCCCCCTCCCCCACACATATAATGTCCTGAAGTAGACGTCCTTCTAACTACAGTTGCAAAATGCAAACATTTTGGAAAGAACATTGATTGTGTCATGGTCCATTCCTTCGCAGCAGATCTTTGTTCTTTTCCTGTGGGGGTTTTAGTATCTCCCACCCTGTGTGATGGAGCAGACACATCCCCAAGACAAAATAGGAGGAAAAATCTAGAAGAACTTCAAGTTTTATCTTTTTGTATATGAAAACACATAATAATAAAATAGAAGAGTGGGCTGTGGCGCACGCACCGACACCAGAATGACCACACTCGGTGAAAGAAGGAGAACCTAAAAGGCTATGGGCCCATCTCCAGGGTGGGAAGTCTAGAAAATGCAGACTTCTGATCCCCCTGCCTCCACCTTCCAGTCGCTGGAATTCTAGGCATGTGCCACCACACCCAGTTTTGGGGGTTCTTGGGATGGAACCCAGTTTACTAGACAAGTACTCATTGAACTGATCTGTTTCCCCAGCCCACAGATTGCCTTTTGAAAAGAAAAGTCTCTTAAAATTAGCACCTGTAATCACACCAAAATCCTGTCCTTCTATGTTCCTAGTCTCCAAGTGTCTCAGTGTGCTTGTCCCTGCAAATCAGAGTGTGCAGCCCTGTCTGCTTGGAGCGCCTAACGGATCCTTCATCAGGATCTTCCAGGTTTTTATTGTGTAACAGCTTTTACATTGAAGATTAAAGTGCAGATAGGAAAGTCTCACAAACCTTAACTGCACAGCTCCATGAACCACACAGTGAATGCATGCAAGAAGACTTTGCTTGGAAAACAAGGATCCATTTCTCGGGGGCCACAGTTTTGACGGACAGATGGATGTGTGTGACAAAGGCACATGCAGCTGGACACCAGACCGTATTTCATAGCTGCTTAGGGCAGAGAAAGCTGAGCTCCCTAGGATGTGGGCAGAGGGGGTGGGGTAGGAGAAGAGAGTAAGTGATGACAACTTGAGCTGATCAGGAGCGTGGACTGTCACAAGAAGCAGAAAGGGCTTTGGTCCCTGTGAATCCGTCCAATTTGCTATTTGGCACTTTACTTAAGAAGTGAGGCTCCTACCCTCTGCCAGAGACTGGGGACAGGGCCTCTGTCTTCAGATGGTGGCTGGAACAAACAGTAACTGCGTTTGGAAACTCTGAGCTTTCTCAGCCAGGTATTTTGAAGAAAGATAGGGTCACTCTAACAATGCAGCCTTGAGCTGTGAGAAAACCTGTGTTTGTTCAAGTGTTTGTGGGCCAAGGCTGGAGCCTAGTCAAGAAGAGCAGCTTGGCTAGAGTTTGGTCAATAAGAAACCTGTGTACCCACTGATTTTAGGACTTTGGGAATTATTCCTGCAGCGGGTAAAGATCAAAAGACAACTTGCAGGAGTAAGCTCTCTCCGTTGATCACATCGGTCCAGAGGTTACCAGATTTTTAGGTTTGGTGGCAGGTATCTCCATCCTCTGAGCCATTTCACCAAAGTAAATCTTAACACACCATACAGACTCACTTGCTTGATCATTTTGCAGTTTCTCAGAGGAGCTGGAGGAGACTGGCTAGATCCTGACACAAATCCAGATTCTTCTGTTTATCATCCTGGCCTTGGTTTTCTATTTTACAGAGATGGTGGCTGCTGTTAAATCAATAAGGAGCAGAAGTCACATCGTGCACAGCATCAGTCTAATGAAAGTATGAATGCCCTACTGCTACTCAAGGTCCCCTCCTGGTTTGAATTCCATTATCCAGACCCCTAAAAGGATTATTTCAAGTTAAAAGTCAAGATCAAAGCCAGGCAGTGGTGGCAAACACCTTTAATCCCAGCACTTGGGAGGCAAAGGCAGGCGGATTTCTGAGTTCGAGGCCAGCCTGGTCTACAGAGTGAGTTCCAGGACAGCCAGGGTTACACAGAGAAACCCTGTCTCGGAAAAAAAAAAAGTCAAGATCAGAAAATGAAATTCTTTACAGAATTAAAGAGCAGGGAATGGAGGGGGGGCACCCAACCTTAGTAATCACAAGAAATCCGTACAACTATTTTTCTATAAGAAGTACAATTTGGTATGGGGGGGGGGGAGCAACAATGACATCAGGGTCTCTTGTATCCCAGGCTGCCCTTAAATTCACTATGTATTTAAGAATAACCTTGAATTTCTGATCTACTTCCCAAGTGCTAGCATTGCAGGCCTGTGCCACCACACTCTGTTTATGTGGTGCTAGATATCAAGGTCGGGTCTTCATGCATGCTAGGCAAGCATGCTACCACCCCACTCTTCTTTGTGCATGTGTATATATGTGTTTGTGTGTACACATGCATGTACACATATGCACACATGGGGAAACTGGAAGACAACATCAGATGTCAAGCTTAGGAACTCAGTCCACCTCAGCGCCTTGAGGCAGCGCCTCTCTCTGGCATGAAGCTCATGCAGACATGCTGTCCAATGAGCTCCTGGGATCCTCCTGTCCCTACCTTCCCAGCCCTAGAATATAATTGCTAAAAACAAAGAAGGGATGGAGAGAGAACTCAGTGGCTAAAAGCACTGGCTGCTCTTTCAGAGGACCTGGATTCAAATCCCACTCCCCACATGGTAGCTCACAACTGTCTGTAAGGCTAATTCCCGGTGATCCGATGCCCTTTTCTGGCCTTTGAAGGCACTGCATACAGGTGGTGAACAGACAAACAGGGAAAACATTCATATACATAAAACAAATCATCTTAGAACATAATAATCTCGGTGTCACACAAAAGACACAGAAACAAAGCAAAAGAATCTTGGTTAGGCAATTCATTTTGCAAAAAGGTGTGCCCAAACCTAAACCTGGCTAGCAACACACCAGGGCCAACATGGCTCCTATCTTTTACCTCTGACATAGGTGGCTGACTGCATCTAATCCATACAAAAGGGAGGGGAGGGTTCAGGAAATGTGAGTCTTTGCTTAGCTAATTACCTTTGATAAACAAAACAAAGTAAATGAAAAAGTCCTTTCTCACACAGGTACACACTAGCCTAGCTGAGTGCTGGGAACTGAGCTTAGGTCTTCACGCTTGTGCCAAGCCACCCCCGACAGCCCTCACACAAACTTTTCAATAATGTTGTCAAAGTTTACCGTGTGCCAGTCACTGAAACTAAGCCTCAGCTGGGAAAGAATTTGCAAATCATTTGCAGAAAGATCTCAAAACAAATCCAAAAAGTTAAGTCAAACTGTAACCCAGAGCTAAGGCCAGAATAGAATAAGATAGCATGAGGAAAGCAACATTGAGAAAAATGGAACATTCCAGAAAGAACGAAAGCCCTGTACCTGGGCCAGAGAATTCCGGTAAGATGACAGACAAGGCTGTACAAGGTAGGAAGGGAGGGGTCTGAGCCCTTCACATTAGGCATATCCTCAGCTGCAAATTCGAAGACCACTTTAAAATGGAACATGAATTATTAAAACGAAACCAGTAGAGGCTGCTTATTTTATTCCCCAACTCAAGAAGGAAAGAGGAGCCTTTTACATTATATAGATGTAAAGGAGACATGCATTAGACCTTTTATTATCTAGGCGCCCCCAGAAGCTGGCGGATGCTGCAGAGAACAGGAGTGGGCATGGAAGAGCAGCTGTATCATCCCAGTGAACCCTGGCCATGTTATAAATACTAGCTGCAGCTGCCTTCACCGGTACTACTACTGGGAAGCCACAGGTTTTAGTCAATGCATCACCAGCTTCCCAAAGCCTATGCCTTGGATAATAGAACATTTCAAACCATCTGACAAGAGAGGAAGGCTGAGAACGTAAATTTCTGGGCCACCACCTGACTACTCTCCAGATTTAGACAGATCCCTTAGCCTCCTTTTACTCCAGTTTCTTCTTAGATTTGATGGTAGACAACACAACCAACGTCCAGAGTAGTCAGGATGCTTAATGGGTCCACATGTGTTTGCTAGCACGATTGTCACTGGGCAGGAAGGTGAGTCAAGACATAACATTCTCCTCAAAGAATGGCAAAAACCCACTTCAGTTTTTCTTTTTCCCATTTCCATGTGTGTGCATGTATATGCATATTTTCATTTGCCTGTGAATGTCCCAGACTATGTTGGAAACCATCTTTAATTGCGCTTCTAACTTCGAATTGAGGCTGGGTTTCTCAATCAAACCCAGACCTTGCCTGTTATAGGTAGGCACCATGCTCACTGGGCATTTTCACCTGGATACTGGGGACTTGAATTCCAGTTCTCACGTTTGAATGGCAAGTGTTTTAACCACTGCACATTTCAGTGCAGGTATTGTTGAGATGCACATAAGGTGGAAACAGGGTGCTGCTGTGACACAGGACAGGAGACTTGCTAAGGATGTCATGTTTGTTGAGGGAGAGAAGATGCAAGGAAAAGGAGACAGAGGAGGAGGAAAAAGGAAAAGAGAGGCTTGAGGGACTGAGAGGAAATAATGGGAAGGATAAAGAGAGGAGATAAACAGAAATAAAGTAAGAAAGAGGGAAAGTTAAAAGAGGATAGAGGGAGGAATGTGGGATGCGAGAGAAAAAGAAAACAAGAGAGGGGGTAGAGATAAAGGAAGAGAAGAGAGAAGAAAGGGAGAAGATATGAAAAGAGGGAGGGAAAAGCAAGAAAAGGAGGGGCGGAACCAATGAGGACCAGTAGCCAGAAGGCTAGAAAAGAGGCGAGGCCGAGGTGCTCGATGAGCTCGTCGCTCACCCGTCTGGCCTTGACTGAACGAGGCTATAAGGCCCCGCCCCGGCCCCGTCCACCGCCGGCCAGGCCAGCGCAAGCTAGGAAGCAGCTGGCTCTTAAGGAGGCGACATGTACCGGCTCCTGTCAAGCGTGACAGCTCGGGCTTCGGCCACCGCAGGCCCAGCCTGGGGTGGAGGGCGGCGCGGGGCGCACAGGCGACCCGGCCTGCCTGTGCTGGGCCTTGGTTGGGCCGGCGGCCTGGGGCTCGGGCTGGGGCTGGCGCTCGGGGCGAAGCTGGCGGTCGAGCTGCGGGGCGCCACCCCCATTCAGTCCCCCGCGGACCCCGAGGGGTCTGGCGCTACCGATGTGCCTCACGAGCAGACCCCGGGCTCGGGGAGCCCGTACACGTCTGCGCCGCCCGCCGCCAGGGGCTTCTCCAGAGCCATCGAGAGTAGCCGCGATCTGCTGCACCGGATCAAGGTGCGGGCCCAGTGGGCGTCAGGGCGGCGGCTGCCGAGAAAGACTTTCCGGTTTCCGACAGCCTGGCCACGGGCTGACGCTCTCAGGGTTGCTCAAGTAGCAGCTGAGGTCACTGGCCGCGGAGGGGCCCGCCCCTTCCCCTTTAGAGAGCGAGTCCTGTGCACCTCGACCGCAATCGGAGCAGAATCCTTACCCTCCTGGTGGGCGGGGCCGCAGAGTGGGCGGAGTCAGTTCCACTTTTGAACCACCGTGGTTTTTTTTTCCCTTTCCTCTTAGGACGAGGTTGGCGCCCCTGGCATTGTGGTTGGAGTTTCTGTAGATGGAAAAGAAGTCTGGTCAGAAGGTGAGTTCAGCAAGTGGCTCATTTTGTTACTAGTGAAATAAAGTACTGATATTTTACAGGTTGGAGTTGCGAAAAGTGGCACATAGAGACAATGTATCACTAGAATAATCAGGCTATTTTATTTATCACTGAAAAGTTTAAAATGTAACTAACTGGTTTAGGAGTATAGCTCAGTGGAAGCTCGTTTGCTTAACCTCCATGTGTGAGGGCAAAAGAAAGTAAATAATCAAATTGTGTGATACAAGTACATGGATATGTTCAAAATGCTTTGTTTATTCTCCCAGTTTACTCTTAAGAGTTGGTCTGAAAATGGAATGTAGAACAATCCATTAAATTACCACTATCACATATTAGGTAACCCTTATTAGTAACTAAAACATCAGTTTCTGCATATTTTTATTCTTTAATCCAGTAATTTTTTTTATTCCCCACTTTTGTAAAAAGCACTATACCAAGTATTAGGAATGCATGATATCCCTGGTTCTTAATGAGTTACAATCTGTTATTATATTTACTAGGCAGAAGTGTTAACTGTTTTGTTTAACAACAAAAAGCTTGAAGTGGTTTGGGATGTAGCTTAGTTGGTGCTTGCTCTTGGGTACAAGTTCTGGATACAATCCCTTGCACCACATAAATCAAAGTGGCATGGACCTGTGGTTCCATTCCTCAGGAGGTAGAAGCTGGAGGATCAGAAGTTCAAGGTCACATAATGTGTTTCAGGCCAGCCTGAGCAAATAGAGACCCTTGTATTCATCCCTCCCCAAATTTAGAAGCTTTGAAAGAGCCATTTATATTTCTTTTATGGTAAGTTTATCAAAGCACTATTTCATAACATAGCTTCTCCGTTATGAACAAATTGCTCCAGTTCATCCCCTGGGTTTTATTTATTTATTTGTTTGCTTATTTAGTTAGTTAGTTAGTTAGTTTTTCAAGACTGGGTTTATCTATGTAACAGACCTGGCTGTCCTGGAACTTACCTTGTAGATCAGGCTGGCCTCAAACTCATAAGAGAGCTGCCTGCCTCTGCCTTCTGAGTACTGGGATTCAAGATTTTAGCCACTACACCCAGCTCATCACCTAGGTTTTTAGTAAATCATATTTCAGGCATTATTTAAGGAAAGCAGTAGTTTCAGAAAATGTTGGCGGAAGTGGTAGGGTCTTGGAAAATTATACTTCACTTGAGTATATGTGTATTCTAATCAATATAGTTAATGAAAAAATTAACAAGCTGGACATGGTAGCACATACCCATAACCTTAGCACTAAAGAGCAGAGGCAAGATCACCTTGAGTTTGAGGCCAACCTGGGGTACATATAGGAAGATCCTGATCCAAAAAGCATAACAGGGGCAGGGCTAGAGAGATGACTTAGTGGTTAAGAATATTTGCTTCTCTTGCCAAGTGTCTGGGTTTGGTTCCTACATGGTGGCTCACAACTATCTGTAACTCCGGTTCCAGAGGATCTGATACTGATACTCACTTCTAGCCAATATGGGCATGCATATAATATATATTATATAATATATATATATTTATTATATATAATATATACACACACACATATATGCATGTGTGCATGTGTGTGTAGGGGGGTGGGGTGGGTTTTGCTCGTATGTATGCCCGTGTACCATGTGCATAGTTTGTGCCCACAAAGACCAAACTTTACAACCTGAGTTCAATTCCAGGGACCAGTATGGTGCAATTTGTCCTCTGACTTCTGTAGGTTCATGTAACACACACACTGCAGCTGCATATTAAGCATGTGGTTAGAGAATTTGACGTATTTTTATATTCATTTTATTTGCTGGCTATTTTAAAGAATTCAGTGAAGATGCTCAAAAACAGGAAACTACAATATGAGGAATTATGAAGAATGGTGAAGTTTACCTTAAAGAATGTAAATTAATTAAAGTGTAGAGTAGCAAGCATGGTTATACAGATCTGGCTACAATATCTGTCACCCCACTTTTGATACCAAAGTCTATATGAGAGTTCTCTCAGAACTTATAGAATGAATCTCTCTCTCTCTCTCTCTCTCTCTCTCTCTCTCTCTCTCTCTGTTTATATAGAAAGTGGATTTATTAGAATGATTTACAGCTGTGGTTAGCTACTCCAACAATGGCTGGCTATGAATGAAAAGTCAAAGATTCCAGTAAGTGTTCAGTCAATGAAGCTAGATGTCTCAGCTGGTCTTCATTAAATGCTAGAATCCCAAACAAATAGGCTCTAATGGGAGTTAAGGAATGGACTTACTAGCAGGCTGAGATCAAATAGGCTAAGAGCAAAAGCGTCCTTCTTCCGTGTCCTTGTATAGGCTTCCTGCAGAAGGCACAGCCTAGATTAGATCTGAATTAAAGATCTGGATTAAAGGTGTGTCTTCCTGTCTCAAAGATCTGGATTAAAAGTAGATCTTCCCACTTTACTTCAAATTAAGCAGAAATCCCTGATGAGTATGCCCTCTATTTTGCATTTTAATTCTAGGTGTAGTCAAGTTAACAGCCAAGAATAGCCATCACAATACTAGTAATCCCAAACAGAAGTAGTGTCATAAATTCAAGGTCAACCTGGGCTATGTAAAAAGAAGTGTTATGGTCATATTGTTAAACTAAGAAAAACTAATAGTATCTGAAAATATTGGATGAAAAATTGTTGGCTGCCAGGTAAACTCTAGTTCAGCTATAAATGCTTCCTACTGTCAGTATTGGTAAGACTCTCATCCCTGCTAGTTAGTCCAATATTTTAAAAGCAATGCCTGGTGTATTTTAATTGATACAATTTCAGTGTCAGACTTTCTGCCTTTATTTCCTTTGAAGGTTTAGGCTACGCAGACGTGGAGAACCGAGTTCCCTGCAAACCAGAAACTGTCATGAGAATCGCAAGCATCAGCAAAAGCCTTACCATGGTGGCTCTGGCTAAACTGTGGGAAGCAGGAAAGCTGGATCTGGACCTCCCTGTGCAGCACTATGTTCCCGAGTTCCCAGAAAAAGAATACGAGGGTGAAAAGGTAGTGACACCCACAGCTCGTTTTCCCACTGGTATGTCACGCTGTGTATGCCAGAATCCTGATCTAAATATTCCGTAGAATTCGTTGGCTTGTTGTTGTTTCCTAGATTTCTTGTTCAATCTATATGATAATCTGTTGGCTACTTCTCTGTGAGCCTTCCTTCCAAAGCTGTTGTTGGCTTGTTTGCTACAGTTGGCCACTGTCCGTGAAGTTTTGTGGTTTTTGTTGTTTTGTTGTTAGGTTTCTGTCACAACAAGATTACTAATTTCCCACTTAAGTGGAATTCGTCATTATGAAAAGGACATGAAGAAAGTGAAAGAAGAGAAAGCTTATAAAGCCCTGAAGATGATGAAAGGGATGCCGCCATCTGACCAAGAGAAAGAACTGAAAGAAAAGGGAGGCAAAAATAATGAAAAGAGTGACTCGCCGAAAGCCAAGGCCGAGCAGGACAGTGAAGCCAGATGCCGCAGTGCAAAGCCGGGAAAGAAAAAGAATGATTTTGAACAAGGCGAATTATATTTGAAAGAAAAGTTTGAAAATTCAATCGAATCGCTAAGATTATTTAAAAATGATCCTTTGTTCTTTAAACCTGGTGAGTCCTGACTCCCTCTCCTAACAAAGTAGTTATTGTTAATGTTTCTTTTTTCAGAAAGGTCAAGACGTTGCTTGCCATCCTGATGGCTTTCAATAAGGTTAATGATTGTAATGGGCCAGTCTAGTGCCTGCATTGTGTGTGCCTGTGTGTGCAGGAGCGCGCGCGCGCGTGTGTGTGTGTGTGTGTGTGTGTGCTTGCGATTGCATGCATATATGAATGTCTGTGTTTGTGTGTGGTACATGTATGCTTGTGTATGTGTGCCTGTGTATGTGTGCATGCATTAGTGTGTATACATGTACCTGTGGAGGCCAAAAGACAATCTTGGATATCATTCCTCAGGAAGAGTTCTCATTGGTTTTGTTTTGTTTTTTACATTTTATTTATTTGTTGTGATGTGTGCAGAGGTCAGAGGTCAACTTTCCACAGTCATTTCTCCTTTTACCATGTGGGTCCCAGGGACTGAATTCAGGGGTTGGCAGCAAGCACCTTTACCTATTGAGCCATCTTGGCTCCCTAAAGCTAGGATTGCAAGTGTCATCAGCCTGACTTTTTTATGAGGGCTCTGGGGATTGAACCCTGGTCCTCCTGCTTGTTCTACAACCACTTTTCCAACTGAGCTATCTTTCCTAACAGCTAGGCAGGAGTGTCATGGAGGGCTACCCCATCATAGAGATTCTCAGTACTGAGATATTCATGGGCACTGTGGAAAGTGTTGGCATAATAGTTCTCCAAACAGAACTTGGGCGCAAGTGGAGAGGCGAAGGTTCTGCTGCCACATTTGTCCGTGGTTAGCATGTCAAGGGCTCAGCAGCCTGTCCGTACCTTTGTCCCTTAAGAAGCTAGTGTTAGTCAGCTTATCTTCCCCCAAATGCTAATCTATAAAATATTGCTTTTTCTTAGAGACAGCTGCTCACTGTGTAGCCCAGGCTGGCCTCACCTGTGATCCTCCTGTCTCGGTCTCCCAGGTTCTAGGATTACAGGTGTGTAGTACCATGCTTGGCTTTAGCCTTCTGTTCATCTTTATGTGTTTTTTTCCTTAAATTTACCTAAAATTGATGTACTATTTTCATTTCAAAAGCCATCTACGGGGCCGGAGAAATGGCTCAGCAGTTAAGAGCAAGCATGCACTGCTCTTGCAGAGAACCTGACCTCAGTTCCCAGCACCCACTTCTGGTGGCTCATAGCCATCCAAAACTCCAGCTCCTCCTGAGAATCTCATGCTCTTTTCAGACCTGGGAGGTCAATTAACCTCAATATGTACTCCCTTCCCCATACACATAATTTTAAAAAATATATAAATAAAAGATTTGATTGTGAATCAACATTATATAGATATAACTAAAAAGACCAATGGAAATATAATTTTTGGATTTTGTATTTAAAACTAAAGTTTCTACCCATTTTTAGTGTAGCTCATAAAATCTTAAGAATTCAAACCCCACATATTTGAACAAATTTTTATGCCTACATACATGTTATTAAAATAACTAATAGCTGGCAGCATAGCTGGGTAGTCATGGCACACACCTCTGATCCCAGCACTCAGGAGGTAACAGCAGGCAGATCACTGAGTCAAGGCCAGCCTGGTCTACAAAGTGAGTTCCAACCCAGCCAGGACTATACAGAGAAACTAAGATAGATAGAAAAATGGATGGATGGATGAATAGATGATATATAGATAGATCAATCGATAGAACTCATGTGACTAGTTATATCTTAAACAGTGGGATGTATTGAAGAGAACAAGACATTTAATCAAAGGCTAGCTGTGTGTTGTATGTTAAAGCTTTCATCAGGGCAAACCTGAATTCAAGGGCAACCTGTGACTTAGTCCACCCTCCTCTTGGCATTCACAACTTCTGGGCAATCAGTAGCCAGAAGGAAGATGCCTTTAAGTGGACTTTTTGGAGAAGTAGCTCTGAGCTCTAATGATCTCTAAATAAGGCCTGACACCCCAGTGACCCCAGAACTCTGCTCTGCCCTTTCAATATACCAAACTGAAATAGTGTTGTTCTTTTATCCATAAAAAGAAACCCAAAGAGTCTGTGTCTCTCTCTGCACATGTTATTGCTCTTCTCTTCCAGGAACTCCAAGTTTTAGCTTTTGCTGTGCTCACCACAGCCTGTTTGGGTTCACTTCCAGCACTTTTCACACACCCACCCCCCACCCTCACAAAAAGACAATTAATGGAGAAGTCAAATACTTTTCTCTACCTTTCTATTTTTATTGCCAATTTGAAGGGCTTTGTTTTGTTTTGAGGTGGTATATATTTGCTTTTTTCATGTTCAGATAAAAGAGCAGCTTCAGACAAGGATTCATACAAGTCTGCAGTCCCTGTGTTGATCACTGTGTTATTCTTGTGTCCTAGAGCTTGATATTTAGGGAGTTGGACTAAGCATGGGCATTACAAAGCTAGCCAGGGTGTTGGCACATCACCCATAAACTGTATTTAGATGTTAAAGTAAAATATTACAGCTTTAAAAGTATGACTGTTTTCAGTGGAAATATATTTCACATATGTTTGAATAATAATTGAGCATTTTCTCCCCCTTTCCCCATGCAATGATGTCTCAAGGTAGTCAGTTTTTGTATTCAACGTTTGGCTATACTCTGCTGGCAGCCATAGTAGAAAGAGCTTCAGGATATAAATATTTGGACTATATGCAGAAAATTTTCCATGATTTGGACATGCTGACAACTGTCCAGGAAGAAAACGAGCCAGTGATTTACAACAGAGCAAGGTAAACAGACATCCACTGTGTCTGGCTGTGTTACGTCTTAACATTGTGCTGTCGGTTTAAAGTCAGACTGTCCTTGTTTCCATTCCAGTGTCAGCTTGACACATGTTTGGGAGCTTTTCTACATGTCTACTTTTTATGAGTAAAATGAAAGAAAGAAAGGAATATGTTTGTGGTGTCCCAAACCACCGGTAATCCCAGCACCAAGAGGATGAGGTACAGGGATTACTGTAAATTCAAGACAACCTAGGCTACACAGTGAGTGCCAAACTAAAATGAGACCATCACAGAGGGGAAGGGGGGCACAAGAACAATAAAGAAAGAACCAATCATGCCTCAAGCTCCTGAGTAATTAAGCCAAAATACTGCCTATCGTGTGCATAGACAATTTGGTTTTTAAACATCTTCTCTTATTTTTAATGTTGTATTTACCTCTTATTTTTTCCATACTTAAAGTTTATTTTGAAGTAATTCATACGTAGAGGAAGTTGCCATGGTGTAAGGAATACACATAGACCTGTTACCCAGCTTCCCCAAGTGTTACGCCATATTTATATTATCTGTATGTTGGTGTTTCCTGAGCCATTTGGAAATAAGCTGCAGACATGGTATTCATTACTCAAAAATGCTTAAATGTGCATCTTCTAAAAGTGAGGGCATTCATGCAGCGATTTAATCAAATCTACAGAGTTTATTCCAATTTTGCCAATTCTAATAATATCCTTTGTAACATGCCCTCACACATGCACATAGTGTTTGGTCCAAGGACGGATCCAGTAGCCCACATGTCATTTACCTGTTCTGGGGCTCAGAAGTTGCATGCTGTAAACTTGTCCAGTTATTGGTAACAGTATTTTAGTGCTTTGTTAAAGTGGTGCCAGGTTTCTCTTTCTTCTTTTTTTTTAAAGATTCCTTTTTATTTTATGTGTGTCTGTGTGTAGGTTTGTGTACAAGTGTGCAGTTGACCTAGGATGCCCTAATCTCTGCACTGGATCCCTGGAGTTGTGAGCTGCAAATGGGTACTTGCAACTGAACCCAGGTTCTCTGGAAGAACAACCAGTGCTCTAACTGCTGAGCCGTCTTTCCCTCTCTGCTTTTTATATTTGTTGGTTGTAATTCTATTAGTAGAAAGCTATTTTCCTCTCTTATAATCTATATGTTTATTCATACAAGGATACATTTGTAGGTTACCTTGATCAATGAGTCATAATCTGCCATCATATGGGCAAATGGTTAGTAGGTTGTACATATATTAAATATGTATTAAGGATTATTAGTTATGTATGTGTGTGTGCCTGCATGACTATATGTGAAATGTGTGTGTCTGTGTGTGTGTATGCGCGCTCATGGAGACTAGAGGACAGCATCAGATCCCCTGGAACTGGAATTGCATGCAGTTATGCATCGATTCCAATCAGCCTCCTAATTATGTACTGGGAACTAAACTCATGTCTTCTGCAAGCGCTGTAAGGACTCCTAACTGCTAAGCCATCTCTCTAGCCCCCAATATGTGTGTATTTTTACTTTTGAATTTTTGAGACAACTTTCATTATGTAGTCCAGACTGGCATGAACTCAGAATCCCCTACCTCAACCTCCCAAGAGCTGGGAATGCTGTACCTAGTGCTTATTTTCCTCTTTCTTTCTTTGTTTCTTTCTTTGTTTCTTTCTTCCTGAGACAGGGTTTTTCTGTGTATCCCTGGCTGTCCTGGAACTCACTCTGTAGACCAGGCTGGCCTCGAACTCAGAAGTCCACCTGCCTCTGCCTCCGGAGTGCTGGGATTAAAGGCGTGCGCCACCACTGCCCAGCCCTAGTGCTTATTTTTAACCAGGGTTTTAGAGTTGGTATTCTATGTATTAATAGTGAACATTAAAATATTCATGTCTGTGTGTTCATTGGCTTAGAATGGGAAATGTGCTCCCTCCTATGGGTTCTGTTCTTAGAAATTGAAAGATACTCAGTGAAATATGACCATCTAAAATGTTTAATCATAATTTTTGCTAGTAAACTTATAAAGGGGATTTTGGCAGATAATACCGAGGCCAGCAAGTAATCTGAGTTTTCCAGTTCTTGCTTCTGTTTTATTAATTAATATGTGATGTAATAGAAAGGTAGTGCATTGAACAATCAGCTGTTCATTTTTCCTTGCATCTCTCCAGTAATGCAAGCTTAGAAGGATATTGTTGTACTTTCAAAGGAAGAAGATAAATGGTGGTGTTGGGTTTTTAAGCTTTATTTTCCCATCTCCACATTGGTTTTGTTTAATCTTATGTTGTTTTGGCTAAATTATCATTTTAAATTGACATTTTTTTAAGTTTGTTTATTTTATTTATACAAGTGCACTGTTGCTGTCTTCAGACACATCAGAAGAGGGCATCAGATCCCATTACAGATGGCTGTGAGCCACCATGTGGTTGCTGGGAATTGAACTCAGGACCTCTGGAAGGACAGTCAGTGCTCTTAACCACTGAGCCATCTCTTCAGCCCCTGACATTTTATTTTAAAGGACTAAACATGTATTGTGAATCAGTCTGTGGCCTAAAAGGCAGAAGAAATTAGGGTAGCAGCAAGCAATGAACTTTAGTTTTAAAGAAGGCCTGTGGTTCCTGAGCACTTGAGATTCTCAGTGTTTGAGATAACATCATCTGAGTATCATCTGTAGGTTTAGCATCATACTCCACTGAAAAACGGGAAAAAGGGTAAATGCTAATGCTAATGTTTGTCTGTTGAATCTAAAAAATGATTATCTCGTGCCAACAGCCGACTATGTGTGCATGCAAGCCCATGAGTACGCATAAGCCAGGGGGTCAGGTGTCTTCCTCTCTCTTCCTTACTCCCTTGAGATAGGACATCTCACTGAACCTTGGCTAGACTGCTAGCACGATCCTGGGATCTATCTGACCCAGCCCCCAGTACACACTGGAGTTGCAGGCACATGTGGGCATACTCAGTGTTTACATGTATACTGATCTAACTCGGGGCCTTATGCTTGCACAGACCTATCCCGACCTATACCCACCGACCTAGCTCAAGCCTGTTTCTAATCTGAACATTAAAGCTCTATGATTGTACATAGATAAGCTATTACTTGCTATTTCATAACTTGCAAAGAATCACAATACTATGTGTGATGCTGAGTTAGTTTTCATGTTAGCCCTCATCCTTTGCATAGCTACAATGAATTTTGGTTTTACTAGAAGGGTCCTATTGGTTCAGAGGTAAAAGGTTTTTGTTTGTTTATTTGTTTTGATTTTTAAGAAAGATTTATTTATATAAAAATTGTGTATGTATATGATTGTCTGGGTATAGTTTTGTTCATGTGAGTCAGGTGCCAATGAGGCATAAGGGGTGGCAGATCCCCCGAGCTGGAGGCACAGGAGGTTGTGAGCTTCAAGAAATGAGTGCTAGTGACTGACCTCTGGTCCTCTGCAAGAGCAGTATGCGCTCTTAACTGCTGAGCCGTCTCTCCAGCCCTGACTTGCTTGGATTTTGGTGATCCCATATAAAAGTGCTAGTTGGTTCATTTTAGTTAAAAGTACCACTGATATAAAACAAGGCAGGGATAGAATGTGGCTCAGTACTAGAGTGTTTGCCTAGCATGCATGAAGCTCTGGGTATCTCTGCCTCAGCTCTTTATAAAGCCAGATACTGCAGCACAGTCTTTAAACCCAGCATACCTTGGCTACAAAGCAGTTCTGCTGTTCAGAGACTTTGTTTCAAACAAAGATAAGATCGGGCACAAAAATAGTATTGTCTCAACTTTGTTTTTATTTAATTTGATGGAGTATCTATGTGGGCCTCTAAACTCATATGTGATTCTTTTTTTTTTTTTTTTGTATTTTTGGGGTTGTTGTTGTTTGCTTTAAGACAGAGTCTCTCTCTCTAGCCCTCACTGTCTTTAGATGTGTAGACCAGGCTGGCCTTGAACTCACAGAGATCCTCTACTCTGCCTCCCAAGTGTTCGGATTAAAGGAGTGTACCTCGCCCAACTTTCTTTGTAATTCTTTCTTTCTTTCTTTTCTTCTTAAGATTAAAATCACTAGGCTTTTTAGGGCTGTTCTGGGAGAAAAGGTAATCTTTTAAAAATATGCACCCATGCCAGGAATAGTGGCTTATGCTTTTAATTCAAACACTAGGGTGGCAGAGGCAGGTGGATCTCTGTGACACTGAGGCCAGCTTGGACTACATAGTGAGTTTCAGGACAGCCAGAGCTATATAGTGAGACCCCGTTTCCAAAACAAAGAAACTAACAACAACAAAATCCCCACAAAAATATGTACCTAGAAAAACTTTAAGTAAAATTTAGTAACCACATTTTCTTTCTATCAATTTTCTGCACTGATTTGTACAAAGCGACAGCTTGTTGGTATACTGATCTGTTGGCATAATCATACTTGCTATAATAATATTTGTTATAATACCCTGACCAATGCTTTTTTAGGGTTGTTGAATGAATCTGTGTCCCCTTTGTCATTTTTTCTGTGTATGATGTGTGTGTTTAACATGTCACCATGAGGCGGAACATGATGATTCACAGCTGCATCCGATAAGGCTAAAGTCAGAGGATGAGGAGATAGAGGCCAGCCTTGGATGTAGAACAAATTGTAGGCTAGCCTGGGCTAAATAATAAGACCCTATCAAACTGAAAAACTAGTGACACCTGAGGACCATCTCCTGTTTAAAGTATATTCCCTCAGTATCTTACACTTCAAAATACTAAATGCTTTGGTCATTACTATAGCCCAAGGCCAAAGTTTTCTGTAAGGAAGGGAGAGGTGGGATTCATGCTTAATTCATAATTGTCTTGAATAAAACTGAGGCTGTCCTAGATGCCCAAATAGGAACAGGGATCCTGTACAGGTAATATACAATGTTGATTATGTGGAGCAAAATGCCCTCCACCTATGCAGTAAATGAAATAAGGCTAAGCTAACACCCACAAGAGCAGAGTGAATGGTTTACCTCTGAGAGGAACTCAGTTTGTTGGTGCGGAGTCCTTAGTCAATCCATTGGTTTATTAGGTCTTGTTAGTGTTTTCTGTTGGCGTGGTACTTCAGTTTTGGTTCTGGGTTAGAGTGCAGAACCATATGAAACAAAAGAAAACCCTCTGATTCCTAAGCTGATTGTTCCTAAACAAACTAAGGGGGTCTTTGGGCTGTTATATTTTGGTATCATGGGTATGGCTTTACCTTCTGCTTGTTTCCTGGTGTCTTTTAGAACTGTGGATTGTTCTTGTTTCCTGGTGTCTTTTAGAACTGTGGATTGTTCTTGTTTTAAGCTCTTTCATGCCTTTAGCTGACAGGCTAGCAGGTTCAATTTAAATGTAGGTTTTTGGTTTTATTTAATTTTTTAAAAAGATTTATGTATGTGAGTACACTGTTGCTGTTTTCAGACATACCAGAAGATTACAGATAGTCGTGAGCCACCATGTTGTTGCTGGGAATTGAACTCAGGACCTCTGGAAGGGCAGTCAGTGCTCTTAACTGCTGAGCCATTTTTCCAGCCCCTTGGTTTTATTTTTATTTTTCAATTTTTCAGTGAGTTTTTGTTAGTAGTTACTTCATGATTCAGGGTCCCCCTTCACTGCTCAGATATAATGGTAGGGGATGGAGGAGAGCAGGGAAGAGCCAAGTCAGATCTTCTCAGGAAGCATGTCTTCTGCCTGGAAACCATCCCAGGCTAAGACCCAGAATGTGGCATGTCGTCAGAGACAACACCCCTTCTGTGGGTAGCCTTCTTAACAGCAGGGGAAGTCCAAGCTGTTCTGCCAGTGGTTACTGATCTGGTTTTGGCTTGGGAAGGGGCTGTCAAGAGGGGCAGTCTTGTAGTTTGTGATTTCAGTTTTCTGTTCTCAGCCTTGGTGCTGACTCCTAAAGCCACCCCTAAGAGCTCAGTGCAGCCTTTAGCAAAGACTTTGGCAGATTCGATGCTTCACTTGAAGTGTTAAGTGAGGTTGCTTTTTGTAGTTGCATTCTTTGCTGCACAAGGTTGTGTTTTCCTATACTGGGGATGTAACCCATGCTAGGCAAGAGCTTTGCCATGAAGCTACACCCCCAGATGCTTATATGCATTTTAAAATTTAGTTTGTTTCCAAGCCTCTCATACCAATAAAAAATGAATATGTAAGTTCTTTGAAAAACATTAGAAGGTATTTTTAAATGAAATATTTCAAATTTCTTACTTTGTAGATGTAATTTCCTGCAGTTGTATAATGCTGCTCTTTTGTAAAATGTTGGAGAATTCTAAGTAAGAGGAGGCTGCTTGTTATCTGCCTCACTCCATCAGCTATCCAGACAACACAGGACCATTGACCTCCTCAAGGATCTGTGTGTTCCACTTTTAAAGAAGTCCCTACGAGTTTAAAATAGTTCTGCTTACCTTCCTTCTGAACAAAATTATTTTCATAAAAAGCTGATTTGTTTTCTGTCCAAAGAAGTTGAGAGATTTGAGTCTAGAATCTGCAGCTATAATGTTTAGGTGTCTAAATTAGCTTGATTAGCTGGCACCATGAGAATGATCAGAGTTGAAGAAGCTACTGTAGGAGAGCTACGGGAATGGGAGGCAGGAGGCAGGCAGAGCAGACATTGACCAACTAGTGTTCGTGAAGGTAATGTTAGGCACGAGAAGACACATATTAAGATCTCTGTTGCTGGGCATGATCATGCATGCCTGCGATTCCATACTCAGGAGGTGGAGGCAGAATAATTGCTGTTAGTTTGAGGCTGGTCTGTGCTATGTAGTGAGTTCAAAGCCAGCCTGCAATACATAAAAAAACACTGCCTAAAAAATCTTCTGCTGACTTAAAAGAAAATTACTTATTTTTATTTTATGGGTATAGGTGTTTTACCCATGTCTATGTAGGTGTACTCTATGCATGCCTTGTGCTGAGGGAGATCAGAAGAGCTCCTGAAACAAGAGTCACAAACAATTGTAACCATGGCTCAAACAATTGGCCTGCCATATGGGTACTGAAAATCAAACCCAGGTCCTCTGCAAGAGCAGCAAGCGCTCTTAACCACTGAGCCGTCTCTCCCGTACCCCCAGCTTGTGGCCACCTCTTTCTTAACAGCTAGTCCTACTTCGTACAATTATGAGCTGGGCTTTTAGGGGATATTATATGTTATATTTTATAAGAAGAAAAGGAAGCCAGGGATATGTTTAATAGAGTGAGGTACGGTACAATGGAAGGGGGTGCCTCTGCGAGCCCATGCTGAGGTATCCCTTCCCCACATGACGGATATAGTATGGAATAGAGTTTATTTAGGGCATGGGAAGGGGAGTAGAGACGGGGGGAGGGGGATGAACACATGGAGGGGGGGGGAGGAGAATGGGGAGAGAAGGGACAGAGAGGGTAAGAGAGCAAGAGAGCAAGAGAGAGAGCAGGGGCAAGCAGCTCCTTTTATAGTGAGTCAGGCACACCTGGTGGTTGCCAGGTAACTG
The DNA here is from genome assembly GCA_019843965.1 of Rhynchomys soricoides. Classification (NCBI taxonomy): domain Eukaryota; kingdom Metazoa; phylum Chordata; class Mammalia; order Rodentia; family Muridae; genus Rhynchomys; species Rhynchomys soricoides. The sequence continues at coordinate 41,357 of JADRCH010013675.1, forward strand.
TGGGGTAGAGCCTAGAAGAAATGCTAACATTGTAGAATCATGAAAGAAAAAAATTGGAGTCATTTTTCAAACTATATGTTCTCATGGTCCCTCTAAAGTTATGAATTTTAAAAGGATGTAAGTTTGGGAGGGAGAAAGGCCCACAGGTAATTTCAGTAAACGTATTTCAGCCTTTCTTCAGAAGCACATTAGAGAATTGTTCGTGTTAGTAGGAATCCAGTTTTGGGGGCTGGAGGGATGGCTCAGCAGTTAAGAGCACTTGCTGCTCTTACAGGAGACCGGGCTTTGATTCTTAGTGCCCACACTGTGGCTCACAATTATCTGTAACTCTTAAGCACTGAGCCATCTCTCTTTAACTCTGATGTCTTCTTCCAGGATTCTACTGTATCCCCTAAAAACCCAGCACTTAATCAGAAGAAGTAGGATGAGCAGTTAGGAAGAAGATGTAGACGTGGCTTTAGAGGATCCCAGGGATGTGACTGAGAGCTCAGAGAGCAGAAGGGCCCAGGAGGAGTGACAGGAAGTGCTGGTCGGCACTGATGATGGGGACTGCAGGCAGGAGTTGGAAGAGCGTGGAGACAGACAGCAGTTGAGGAAGGTAGAGAACAGACGGCCCTTTAGTGGTTACAGACTGATAGAGACTACCATCTATAATCAGGTTGTAGGACCAACAGAGGGGGGGGTAGGAGAGCAGATGTGAGCTCCCTCGTGCAGTTCAGCAGGAAAGAGAGACAAGAGACTGGTTATTGGAGACAACATGATATTTTTCTTCCCTTTGGAAGAATCTTTGTGTGTGTGTGTGTGTGTGTGTGTGTGTGTGTGTGTGTGTGTGTGAGAGAGAGAGAGAGAGAGAGAGAGAGAGAGCGCTAGGGTGAAGGAGCCGGAGTTCTTAACACAACATAGACAGCCCTTCATGACCAGTACCCTGTCCAGTCTACTGTCTACTTCTCCAGCATTTTCTCTGTTTCCCCTCCCACTCCCCTCCTTCATCCAACCGAACTGCTTGCTGCTCCTCTGTGTGGCCTCAGTCTTCTTGTACAGCACTGTTTGGGTGTCTTACATCCATCTTGCTGGGCAGACTGTAACCTGTTTCTCAAAAGGTGATCCAGAACCAGCAGGATTGGCTGGTGAGACAGCACACAGTGGTAGACTGTCTTGTTTTAAATCTGGCTCTGCTATTCCCAAGCGAAGTAAGCATTTATAATAGCACTGATCTCTGATATTCTGTCGGAACAAATGAGTTTGTATATTAATGCTTATTAAAATGATCTGACATACAGAAATAACTATATAAATATTTGTTTACTAAAGTAATCACAGCAGTAAAGGTGAGACTTGGGATTCAAACTGAACTTTGCTGAACCAAGCCTTTCCCACAATCTCTAGAAAGTACTATGTTGTATCGTCAGACACGGCATTTGTGTGCTGTTTTTGTCCAAGAAATCTAATCTTCCAAGTATCAACCTTATTTCTACAGATCCTCATGTGTACACTTTTTATTACAAAATTTATTTGAGGCACCTGATTCAACACTAAGCCCAAGGACTAGGAATATATACCCAACATAAATATTATTAACCTCATGCATGGGGCAAATATGTAATATTAATCAGTGCATTGTTGCAAGTATTAAAAGTTAGATATGCTTACTGTGGGAAAGCCACACCGATAGGAAAAGATTCTGTCTCTGCTTTAGTTCATTAAGTAGATTACCTACCCAGTTATCACTGTGACTTGAATTATACTGAAGGGTTATGGATAGTTTGTAATTGGGTATGGTCCCTACACCCCACCTCTTCTGTATACATTGTCACATGGAAAGTCAATGACAATAGACTATTAAGTTTTTTAATGATTATTCTTACTTCATTTTAGATTTTATGTGTACAATAAAAAGAAACGTCTTGTCAACACACCTTACGTGGATAACTCCTATAAATGGGCAGGTGGTGGATTTCTGTCCACGGTGGGTGACCTCCTGAAGTTTGGGAATGCAATGCTGTATGGCTACCAAGTTGGGCAGTTTAAGAACTCAAATGAAGATCTCTTGCCTGGATATCTCAAGCCAGAAACGATGGTGATGATGTGGACCCCAGTCCCTAACACGGAGATGTCCTGGGATAAAGAGGGCAAATACGCAATGGCGTGGGGTGTCGTAGAGAAGAAGCAAACGTATGGATCCTGCAGGAAGCAGCGGCACTACGCCTCACATACTGGAGGTGCTGTGGGTGCCAGTAGCGTCCTTCTGGTCCTTCCTGAAGAACAGGACCCAGAGGCCATGAATAACAAGGTTCCCCCACGAGGAATAATCGTCTCTATCATATGCAACATGCAATCTGTTGGCCTCAATAGCACTGCTTTGAAGATCGCCCTGGAATTTGATAAAGACAGAGCCAACTAATCCTAAACAGCAGGCGGCACAAGTCCTTTCCCTCTTTGAAATGTTGACGTTCCAAAATACATAAACACTTTTAAGAATACATTTGTAATAGAGTACAGCTAAATGTGGAAAATTATGTACCTCTAATTGCTTAATTTTGTAACTGCCTTTTTATTGGACAATTAGTTCTTTACACTCAGGGAAATAACAGTTGTTTCTACTTTTTTTTTTTTTTTAAAAACAAAAATGTGTTAACTCTTGAAATAAAATATCCTGATAGAAGAAGGCACTTTTTTGTTTCTAGGTTTTTTGTTTACTTTCTTTACAGTCTGGCTGTGTAGCATAGACTGCCTTTGAACTTAAATCTTCCTGCTTTACCTTCCAAGTCCCTGGATTATAGTCATGAGCCACCAAATGTGGCTACAACATGTACTTTTTAAATGTGTAATAGAGGCTGTCTCATGCAGCAGAAGGCTGTAAATATTGACCTTTTTATTTAAACAGTGAAGACACTCATGAGAATCACATATGTATGAATATAAATATGAATATTGCAGCTTAAAAGAAGGCCCTGGAATTAAAGAGTAATATGGTTGGGTGGGTCTGGGGCACAGTCTGTAAAGAGGTTGCAGACAACACAGTAGTTAAGAGACTAGTATATGTAGTATACTATCGGAGCATCTGGACTGGAGGAAAGCTTCCAGGATGGCCTGCAGCCAGTCCTGTCACCCACGGGCCTCCCTGCAGGGCTGCCTGACTCCTTGTTTTGTGGGCTTAAGAGCAAGTTGAGGAGAGGGAGAAAGGGAATGGAAGTACGGCACAGCTGGCACAGTGCATCACATGTTACGAGCTAGCCAGAATCCACTGCAAACGTTCGTGTGCACCACTGTGACCAGATACCTATCAGAAACAATGGAAAATGAAGGCTTGTAGTCTCAGAGTTGCCATCCATTGTGGCATGGAAGGTATGGGAACAGGAACAGATAGTACAGAAGAAGCGGTCCTGTACCATCATGTGTGGTGAATTCTACTGGTCTAATAATCACAGATCACCCCTGATGAATACTGAGAATCTTCAGAGCCATTGTGGAGGCAGCCACCACAGATGGCTTATTGTAGTGTTGACTTTAGGATACTTTGTTGTAACAGACACAGATGTTATATGCTGGAGACTGCCTGTGTGCCAGTGGAGACAGGAAAACAGAAAGATGTCAAAATTTTTATGTACTTTATGAAAGAATTTTTCTGTACTTCTCAACCCTAAGTCTGTTTCTTCACTTTCTTCTTTATAACAGTAAATCAGTGTCTGGGTTGTGAGATTATGACAGCACCAGTTCTTTTAAACATGTTCATCTCTTTCTGGCACATAAAAGGTAGGTGGAATCCTATGCTGTAACCCCTATGCTGAGGAAGGGAGACAGGCAGGTCCTGAAGACTGCTGGCCTGTAATCATGGAGTACTGGGGTCAGTGGGCGATAACATGGAGAATAGAAGCAGAGGACACTGGACTGGCTGACCTCTGGCCTCCACAGCTCACTTCCTTACCCAATTCAGTTAGAAACAGAATTGATAAATTTTCATATCTTAAGAAGGGGTCTGTCTCCAGTGACTGAACCTTATTCAGGAAGAGATATGGTCTTATTTTTGTTCTTTTTACTTAAACTGGTTACAAATGATTTATTTAAATGGCTTTGTATTAAATTGATCTTTTATGAACATAAAAAAAGGCACAAAAAATTTACAACAAATACCCATATTTCCAATGGTGAAAATTTTAAGTGTTAACATGTCAAATTTTCTTCACCTAAGCATGATAACGAAGAAAAAACCTGAAGACCCTTTGACTAACATCCAAAGCCCCACTGCTTTTGCCTCGCAGGGACTATCAGGATTGGAGGGTAGCCTCTCATTTCCTTGCTTGACACTTTCACATATGTAATGCCTACTATTTTCCATCACATTTATACAGATATACACTTTCTACCTTCCTGAGAACTCAACTGTACATTATGAGTTATTGTAATCTGGTCAAGTTTATACAAATCCAGCTTACTGTAACAGCTGCTGTCAACTATCAAATTATATTACACATTATTTTGCACTATCCACTATCTGTTCTGTTTTTTTCTTTGGTTTGTTTGTTTTGTTTTGAGACGGGGTTTTTGTGTAGAGCAGGCTGTCCTCAAACTCAGAGATCCACCTGCCTTTGCTTCTGCTGGGGTTAAAGGCATGCGCTACGACCTCAATGTTTTGTGAGTTAAACCATATGGCATTCTGTACTTATACCAAAAAATAAACCACTTGAATATAGACAGTTTTACATACGCCTTATATGGTGACTTTATTCTTTTAGCATCTGATTTTTTGACTACATACTAGATGGAAAATGATATGAATGTTTACTTAGACATATTTTCATGTGTCCTTTGATCTTTTGGACGTGCTCACAGTGTAGGAATAAGTAATTGATGGATTCTAGAATTCTTCTAGCACATTGTTTAATAGTTGCAATTTCCTCTTGTTCTGTCATACAGTTTAACTTTTGGTGTGACTATCCAGCACAGGAGAGCTGTTTCTCTACCCTCTAGAAGCTGGGTTGACTTTGACCTTCTGACCTGTGAAATGTGGCAGAGGTACTGTATGAAGTCCTGCTCTTAAGCTTTTAAAAGGGATCTTCCTTCTTGCCTTCACTCACTGAGGACAAGCTTTCTGAATAACCAACATGTCCTAGACACCAGCTAGCATCAGTTGTGAGGCATGACTAAAACCATGCTGCAACCAACTGAGCTTCACCTCCAGTTAAAGCTGCATAAGGGTAACTTGATGAGACCAGCAGAGTAATCAGCCAACTTACACAATCATGAGAAAAAATAAGTAAGTCATCACTATCTTAAGCCGTTAAACTTGGGGATGGCTTTGGCTTGTTTTAGTAACAGCAAGCAGTCAACACAACTGTGCCTGTTTGACAATAAGGACAGTCAGAGGAAAATATAATTTTAAAATACTTTTATTTTGAATAGAAACAATTCCCTTTTAAAGAAATGAAAAACTCACAATTAGCAGAATGCTGTTTTTGTAAAGACATCATGCTAAGTACTTTGTGTATATCATTTTATCTCCAAAACCCTAAAGTACAATTTTCCTTATCTTTCCTTGATTCAGTCCTAGCTATTTTGACCATTATCCTGTCCTCTCACAGTATGTGTGTATTCTAAAAATTGGCCAATTCTCCCCCCCCCCCCAAAATCATACTTTATGGGCTACAACTTTATCAGATCTAAGTTTAGTAAAACAAGTAAGTCACATGAAAATATAAAATGGGCCTGGGCTGGGTGGTGGCACATGCTTTTAGTCCCAGCACTGAGAAGCAGAGGCAGGTAGATCTCTGAGTTAAAGGCCAGCCTGGTCTACAGAGTGAGTTCTGGGATAACCAAGGCTACACAGAGGAACCCTGTCTTGAAAACAAATAGTCTGGAAGTCCAGCCCGGTTATAGTTAACATGCCTAAAATGTGCAAGGGCCTGGTCTAATGCAGCTACAAAAATAACCTTAGTTTCATTAGAAAATTTGGCTGTGTCGGATATGGTGGCACTATGAAAACAGAGGGAGATGGATCTGTTGAGTTTGAGGCCAGCCTGGTCTATAAATTGAGCTCTAGGACAGAAAAAGATGTAACAGAGAAACCCGTCTCAAAAAAAAAAAAAAAAAAAAGGCTACAAACCAAGAACAGTGTATTACTCAAAATACAAACTGAAACCCAAAGACAGCACTATAAAGCCACTCTCCTATATTCTCATTACATTCAGGAAAATAGAACACAGCCAGGACTTCTGAGCTTTGGGTCTGCACAGCAGTGGCAGCTTGTTTCTGTTGCTACAGACTAATCAGGACCAGAAATACATCCCAAGAAGTATTTGAAAGTAGGCCTCAAACTAAATCTTCAGGGCTTTTTTTCCCCTTCTGGAAGTACTGGGGATTGAACTAGGGTCTCCTGTATACTGGGCAAGTAAGTAAGTGCTCTACCACTAAGAAACAGCCCCAGTCCTAATTTTTTTTTTTTCCCCTAATAAAGTTTTGGTACACAAGAAAACAGGACCTAATATAGAAAATGAGCCAGATGTAGAAGACATAAATTGAGAACATTTGCCATTCTGAAACAAATCAAATATTTAAGCATGGATCAAAATAGCGACATCATGGCTTGACAGAACTCTGCCTATACATGTGAAAATGGAATAATATCCTAAGGTACATTTAAGTACACTCAATATTTAGAATGGTCTGAAAGTCAAATATTTAGGGTGTGTGCATTCTTGAAATGGGGTACAAACTCATCAAAATATACTTTTAAATGTTTTAACTTAGATTACATACACAGTACAGCTAGATGTATAGCATACCCACATGTAATTTTAAAAAGAAAAAAAAAAAGAGGGGCTGGAGAGATGGCTCAGTGGTAAAGAGCACTGACTGTTCTTTCAGAAGTCCTGAGTTCAATTCCCAGCAATCACACGGTGGCTCACAACCATCTGTAATAGGATCTGATGCCCTTTTCTGGTATGTCTGAAGATAGCGACAGTGTACTCATATACTTAAAATAAATAATTCTAAAAGAGAGAGAGAAAAACAGAGGGGCAAACTTGTCCATAATTAAAACTTTATTGAAAAACTGACACCAAAATAGGAGATCATTGTTGTAGACTTTATAAAATCAAACAATAATTACATTGTCTTGGTAAAGTAACTGAAGTTGATAAGGCTTTCTGTGAAAAACACAAATTCAGGAACTTGTATAGATGGTTAGTGTTGCTTTCTTCTAAATGAACAGCCTGCAAAGGAATCAGAAGAGAGTATTAGATATCTTACTCTATTTTTGGTGTGATTTTAGTGGCAAAAAGTACTTCTTAAATAAAAAAAAGTTTCAGAAATCTTAGATTAGATGTAGGAATGTTAGATTTTAAATAGAAAACAGGTTTCTGAGTATTAGGATTAATACAAATTTGCTACAGTAACTGTTGTATGGGTTTATTCTGACATAAACATAATGGTCACTTGTTTTCAAATTATACCATGGAATCTATTTAAGACCATAAACCAAATTCAATAGTTCAAACTGTTTTGAAGATTCTTATTCCCCAATTCCTCAGTCCCTTTCCTCTTCGGTCTCCTAAAAAGGTAACTTTGACTAGAGTTCTCAGACGTTAGAACTCTGCCATGGAGACTATCAGCTAGCGTATGCATACAAGGTTCCAACGGCATGGCATGAAAATAAGTTCCAGAAATCCTGCAAGAGCACATTAACAGCAGTATTATTCTTATGTGTTGGGGGGGAGGGGGGGATGTGTGGGTGTGAAAAAGGTGGGGGGGGGACAGGGTTTCTCTGTGTAGCCCTGGCTGTCCTGAAATTCACTACATAGACTAGGTTGGCTTTGAATTCAGAGATCCACCTGCCTCTGTCTTGAACAATGGGATTAAAGGCCTGTGCCATCACACCCTCAGCTCTTACATGTCTTAGGTTGACTTTGGACTCTTATCTTACCTAGTCACACCAAACTGATCTCGGATTTACTGCTAATTCACTTGTAACTCTCCCAATGAAAACATGGAATTCACAGCTCTCCAAAATATATGCAAATCATCAGTATTATACAGTTATAAATATGTATTATGAAAAACTATATACACAATTATTTATTGTATTAAAGTGAAGTTAGAATGTTATTAATTAGATTTTAAATGAAGAATGTTAGAATTTCAATTTGATTTTAATTAAGCATTAAGTATTTTTAAATTAAATAGTTATCCATAAAATAAAATGTGGGGCATTTTAACTGATACAACTGAGGTATTTGTTCCTTAACTGGCAACAATTTAAAAAACATTTTATGCACCAAATACATATGAAACAAAATATTAAAAAAAAATCTCATGATTAAACAAACAACCTGTGTTGTTATGCAGGCAGTTATACTTGCTTCCATTCTGACTTAGTTTTATTTTATTCCAAATTAAGCACGCAGATAAATAAATCTATAAGATTTTAAGTATTGTAAAGTTAGAAAAAATAATGGCAGTATCAAAAGTATAAACTTAGCCATTTGAACTGGGGATTCTTTTTATTAATATTATGTTTTTAGAAATTTTTTTTTTACATTTATTTTTATTTCATGTGTATTGCATGTATGTCTGTGTGAGGGTGTGAATCCCCTAGAACCAGCATTGGAGACAGTTGTAAGCTGCCATGTGGGTATAGAGAATTGAATCCAAGTCCCTTCAAAGAGAAGCCAGTGCTCTTAACCTTGGAGCCATCTCTCTCGCCTGAACTGGGGACTCTTTAAAGAACCCACAATAAGTCATTTAAAATCCCATTCCTGGGTTAAACAATGCCAAACTATATACCTTCTGTAAGCCTGGCTTTCCCTCCTGTGGGCTGGCACAGCACAGTTGAACAGCCCACACAAAGAACCACTGTCTGAGCGTGGCTAAAAACTGTAGTAATCTTGTAGCAACCTAAAAGGGGAGGGAACATGTATTAAAAACGTGAAAAGCAGATGGAAACATAAAGTACAAGTTGTTTATATAAGTGATGTTTCAACACATTTCCTGTAAACTCTGTACTCAATCATCCTAGAGGCCACTTAAGCTTTTTTAAAGGCGAAACATTAAATTTAGTATTCCTGAAACATTAACATTTCAGCAGGTAACAGACAAGCCATCTTTTTCATGTTATATCTTCAGAGTTCAGTGTTTTATTCTTAAATTCTGTTTCCATTTACACATTTTAAGTACTAAACAGTCACATATGGTTAATAGCAAACACATCAGACAGCAATTTGAGACTGAAGAATCAACATACTTTTATTGCGTTGTGAAAAAGAAAATTCATCATCTTAATGATCAGCATAAAGACTTAAGTCAACATATCTTTAACCATATGTTTCTCCTAAGGTTTGAGTTATGTTTCTTTAAAATGACCCTGTGACAATTCTGTGATGTCGTTTCTATTCAACAGTGGATCCTGAATTATTAAAGTTTGGATCTTTTCAGAACCGTCCTTTAGGACAAGAAAATTTGGAAATTTACCTGGACACTTCACATCCATGAAGTAAGAATTTGGGCTCTGAACCAGCCTTTTCTTCTTATGTTTTTTCTTTTCCTCTTCCAAGGAAGGGTGTAATAGATCTCTAGCCAGCTGTGTAAGGAAGCATAGGGTTACTGCTGGAGTCAACGTACATGGTTGGCGATTGAACCACAAAATGAACACAAAGCAGGAGCAACAGGCATACTTGACAGAAGGGGAACTTAAGATGTTAACTTTTCAAAATAGGGCCACTTTTACCCATACTTTGCCAGTCCTTGTCCTGGAGTTTTACGGCGCTCGGTCGGAATATGGGAAAGAGAACCCCCTTTTCCGTTCGGCTGGATAGCCATCAAAGCTAAGTAAGAACTAGAGTCCGATTCAGGCCTCCCCGAAGCACCGCAGTAAATCAGAACAAGGCCGGGATGACCTCAGCCCTGGGGCTCCACATCGAATGGCCAGCACAGGACTGCCGCATGCTAGCCCGGGGTGGAATGAACATGTCAGCAGCTGCGAGGACCGTTAGCGAACAGAAACCTGAAGCCCCCCCCCCCCCAATGGGCTGGGGGCTGCACCCCACAGGCCGGCCGCTCACGCGAGCCCAGGCAGGGCCCGCCACGCCGCGCCGCCCGGGCAAGTCTCAACAAGCCCGCCACGCCCCGGCCCGCGCCGCGAGCTGCGGTGAGGAGCAAGAGACGCCGCGGGCTTAGCCGCCTGCCGAGGTGCCAGACGAACAGAAAGCCTGAAGGAAAGCCAGCCCGAGCCCAAAGTCAAAAACTCACAGGCATGGTGATGGCTCCGCAAGCGTAGCTGCTCCAGATCTCTGAGAGGAGGTACTCGTTTTCGAACGCCCGGCAGCAACTTCCGGGATAGAGGCGGCGGGGCGGAGTGGAGGGGAAGGGGGGCGGGGGCGACCGCTCTAGGCTCCCGTCTCGGTGGTATGGCTCCCGCCCTGACAGCCGGTCCAAATCCACTGAGGAACTTGTAAACAACTTCTGCGTTAAGCTCCGACTCCGCCCTGGACCCAGGCCGGGCTTGGGAGGCCTGGGCATTAGGCGTTGTAGAGAAAACGGACCAGAAGCTGCACCCAGCCTGCTCTCTCCCCCACCCCCACCCCCACCCCACCCCCGTTCATTATGCGGGGCAGGGGATAGGGGGACACACGGATCAATAATCTTTGTTCTTCACTGTATTAAAAACATGATGGGCGGGCATGGGAGGGTGGTGGTTAAGAGTGTGTCTTGCTCCCGCAGAGGACCTGGGTTTGATTTTCAGAACCGAGCCAGGCGGTTGGGAACTGCCTCAAACTCAACTCCAGGGGGATCTGCAGGTCTTTTCTGGTCTCTATGGCAATGCACTCACATGTGTGCGTACACACACACACAGATACACTCATAGGTAAATTTAAAAATCTGCTATTGGAGTTGGAGATGTAGCTCAGTTAATAGTGTGCTTGCTTTACATTTATGAAGCCTAAGGTTAAATCCCTAACACCACTAAATAAATTATTTTTAACTAGAAAGATCCCACTGAAGGACTGTGAAACAGACTCCTAGTCTTTTGCCTGGGCCTTCTAAGGAGTGAGACTTGAAGTTCTGCATAGGATAGGCTTTACCTCTGGTTTGCATTGCTCTGAAATAGGTTTTTTGTTGTTTTTGTTTTGTTGTTGTTGTTTTGTTTTGTTTTTCGAGACAGGGTTTCTCTGTGTAGCCCTGGCACTCACTCTGTAGACCAGGCTGGCCTCGAACTCAGAAATCCACCTGCCTCTGCCTCCAGAGTGCTGGGATTAAAGGCGTGTGCCACCACTGCCTAGCTTCTGAAATAGTTTTTAAACAAACCCCATTTGCTGCTGTGTTTGATATACCAAGAGTCTGTCTCAAAAAAACATGGTAGATGACACCTAAGAAAGAAACCTGATGTTGACCTCTGGCACACACACACACCATTTATAAGATTCACCCTAAGATTGTCCTACCAACACCTCTAATCACCTTTTATTTCTCTTTGAAAAAAAAAAAAAAGATGTATAATACTCCATTTGCATAAAGCAGAAGAAAATTAACATACCACATGCCCTCATGGAGGAGTGCTTGCCTAGTAAGTAAGAAACCCTGGGTTTGATTTCCAGAGCTGGATAAAACTAGGGGTGATGGGGCACACTTATAATCCAGCATTTGAGATGTAGGCAGGAGGATCAGAAGTTCAAGATCATCCTCAGCCACATGAGACCACCTCTGGAACACCAAAAATAATGACAAATGAGTAAACTTATAAATCAATACTAAATATGGTCATATAGAGAATTATGTAAATTATTATGGGTGTATGGGCAAAATAATGGCCCTAAAAGTTCCAGTGTCCTAAGATCCACGGTCTGTGATTACTTGACAAGTATAGTAAGTCTGAATGAGATTCCCTCCCTAGTCTCTGGCATCGGAACACTCAGTTCCCGTGTTTGTGCTGCTTGGATAGACTTAGGAGGTGTGTCACATGGCAGAAAATATGTCCCTGGAAGCCAGCTCTGAGGTCTTAAAAGAGTTACATTCCCAGTTTCCCCTCTGCCTCTCACTTGTCATTTAAGATGTGACTCTCGGCTTGCTGCTCCAGTTGCCGCTCCTGCCTGGTGCCACACATCTATATTATGATAGTGATGGACTTTTATTGTTCTGGAATCTAAACAAACCTTTCCATCTAGAAGTTGCCTCGGTCATGAAGTTTCTTCACAATGATAGAAAAGTAAGTAATACAATGGTTTGGTGGGGTGATGAGGTGGGGGAGGGGTGAGGGAAGGGGTGGGAGGATGTGGAGGTGGGTGGTTTTGGTGGTGGTGTGGTGGTGGTGGTGGTGGCGGCTGGCAGTAGCTGTTTTGCTTTTTGGAGATAGGGTCTTGCTATATATCCCCAGATAGCCTCAAACTCCTGATCCTACTGCCTTAGCCTTCAGCATGCTGGGATGCAGCTGTGAGCCAACACCCCACAAGATATTGCTACTGACTTTGAAGACTTTGAAGATTGAGGACGGAGACAAGGGATGTGGGAAGTGTTCCACGCAGCAAACCAAAGGAGTGAACCTCCAGAAAGAAGCTGCTCTCCAAACTCCTGATTTTTAGCCCAGTGAGATCTGGGTCAAACTCTCAAAACACAGGACTTTACCATTATACATTTGTATTGTTTTAAAACGCTATATTTATGGTAATGTCTTACAAAAATAATAGCTGAAAGAAGGAAGACCTGGGAACTGATCTTAACTTTCGTTATTTTCTTCCCCTACCTCCTCCTCCTCCTCCTCCTCCTCCTCCTCCTCCTCCTCCTCCTCC
>JADRCH010013676.1:0-54117 GCA_019843965.1 Rhynchomys soricoides
TTCCATCTGGCAACCTCAGTGAGTTAAGCCTTTTTTTCTCAAGTTAAGATCGGAAAGGGACTAGGACAAAAGGGCAACCAACAGATTGGGAAAAGATCTTTACCAATCCTACATCCGATAGAGGGCTAATATCCAGTGTATACAAAGAACTCAAGAAGCTAGACTCCAGAGAACCAAATAACCCTTTTAAAAAATGGGGAACACAGCAACTACGTGGTGGCTCACAACCATCTATAGGGAGATCTGATGCCCTCTTCGGGCAGGTGGATATATATGCAGCAGAATACTCATACATTAAAATAAATAAAATTTAAAAAAGAAGGAGGAGAACAGAGATAAACAGAGAATTCTCAACTGAGGAAACTTGAAGGGCTGAGAAGCACCTAAAGAAATGTTCAACATCCTTAGTCATCAGGGAAATGCAAATCAAAACAACCCTGAGATTTCACCTCACACCAGTCAGAATGGCTAAGATCAAAACTCAGATGACAGCAGATGCTGGCGAGGATATGGAGAAAGAGGAACACTCCTCCATTGCTGCTACGATTGCAAGCTGGTACAACCACTTTGGAAATCAGTCTGGCGGTTCCTCAGAAAATTGGACATAGTACTACCTGAGGACCCAGCTGCACCACTCCTGGGCATATACCCAGAAGATGCTCCAACAGGCCAGAACCCCCAGAGCTCCTGGGGACTGGACCACCAACCAAAGAATACACATGGAGACCCATGGTGCTGGCTACATATGTGATAGAAGATGGCCTTGTTGGCCATCGGGGGAGGAGAGGCCCTTGGGTCTGAGGGTGTTCGATGCCCCAGTGTAGGAGAATGCCAGGGTAGGAGGACAAGGGGGGGAGCACCCTCACAGAGGCAGGGGGAGGGGGATGGGATAGGGGGTTTCCTAAGGGGAGACCTGAACAGGGGAAAACATTTGAAATGCAAATAAAGAAAATATCCCAAAAGAAAAAAGAAAAAAGATTGGGAAGGGTGATTCCTTGATAGACGTAAAAAGACTTGAGTAACTTTTATAATCATTTCTGAGGCCTGTGACCTTTGGGCAAGGCCTTGAGCTTTGTTGTCTTTTTCTTTCTCTTCCTCCTCCTCCTCCTCCTCCTTCTTAGAGACAGGGTTTCTCTGTGTAGCCTGGATGTCCTGGAACTCACTCTGTAGACCAGGCTGGACTCAAACTCCCAGAGATCTGCCTGCCTCTGCCTCCCAAGCACTGGGATTAAAGGCGTGCGCCACCACCATCCGGCCTGGCTTTTAGCTCCTTAGAGTCAGTTTCTGTGTGTAAAACAAAGCCCTCAGGAATATTGTTTCATCCTAACATTTAGATGAAATGAGTTTTCAGGTTTTTACTTTTCATTATTTTGCTTTATTTTATTTTGAGACAGGGTCTCATGTAGCCCAGACTTGCCTCAGATTTGCTTTGTAACTGAGGAAGACCTTGAACTTTGATCCTATCTCCACCCTGCCCTGAGTGAAGGGAAGAAAGGGGTAGGCTTTCTGAACAGAGCACTGATAGCACAGGCACCAAGAACCACAATAACAAATGGGACCTCGTGAAGCTAAAAAGCATCTGTAAGGCAAAGGACACCATCTTTTGGACAAATTGGCAGCCTACAAAATGGGAAAAGTTCATTCTTGACTTTTAACCTGCTGAGCCATCTCATCAGCCCCCCGATTTTATTGTATCTTACTTTTATGGAAGAAAGACTTCCTAATTATAATTGTTTCTGCAATCTGCACCCATCTGAGAGTTTCCAAGATTCTGATTCACAAATTTCACATCAGTTCTTTCAGGCAAATGAGCAATTTAAAACCAAGAAAACTGAGTGGTCTTTTCCCAGTCCAGTTCCGCTGGGAGCCGATACACAGAGCAAAGCTTAGAGGCTTGGCTCCCTCCAAGTAGCTACACACACCACAGCAGATTCTGTTTGCCTGGAGATCTTTTCCGGATGTGGATGGCAGTCATCAGATGGTAACGTGTACACTGCCAGTCTCATCCTTCTGGACCATTAGCTGCTGCTGCTGCTTTAGAAGTTCAACAGTACGAAATCTGTTTATCTGTGAGGAGCTCCAACAGTGTGTGTAATAAGTTCAATACAACCCGCTTGACTGGGTATTTTATCCCCTGTGGTGATGGGGATAAGGGAAGCTGGGTTGGCTGCTCTCACCTTCTCAGAAGGGATTAGATTAGGTAACAATGTGCTTCCCACCTCTTTGGTGAAGATACAACCAGCTGCCAGGACTTCTCAGTGCCAAATGTTTTTTGGTTTGGGTTTTGGTTTTTTTTTCCTGTAAAACATAGCTTCTGAGATTTTTCTCTCATTTGTGGAAATAAAAATAGCATTTAAAGAAGATAGCATCTGGGACTGACAGAGCTGGCTCAGCAGCTAAGAGAACTTGTTACTCTTGCAGAAGACTGGAATTCAGTTTCCAGCATCCATATAAGGTGGCTCACAGCTGCCTGTAACTCTAAGTTCCTAGCTTCTGCTGGCACCTATACCCAGGTAGGCACACACTCAAGAAGATACACAGGCATTCACACAAATAGAAGCAAATCTTTAAAAAGATAGCATTTAACTTTACTTATTTTTTGAAAAGACTTCATTTATTTTATATTTACATGTATGTGAGTACACTGTCAGTCTCTTCAGACACACCAGAAGAGGGCATTGGATCCCATTACAGATGGTTGTGAGCCACCATGTGGTTGCTGGGAATTGAACTCAGGACCTCTGGAAGAGCAGCCAGTGCTCTTAACCGCTGAGCCATCTCTCCAGCCCCAGTGGGTGAGTTTTCATTTGTTTATTTGTTTGTTTCAACCCCTCTGCAATGCAGTTACATTATAAGAAGAAAGACAGCCATTCAAGAAAGGGAGTTCCTATTTCTAGAGCAGTCAAGTTATTCTTGCCTCTTCTTGGGAGAGTGTCCCATTTCCATCACAAGTAGAAAATCATTAAACACCACAATATTTGGATACAATGTATTGCAATTAGAATCTTAGTGGGGGTGTGGAGGGGAATACCCCCTGGATAAGACTCAGGTTCCTAAGTTTCAGTATGTTGATCTGTTGTCAAGATGTCACTTCTGTCTAGCTTGACAGAAGAATCACGAAGTAAATATTATTCATGGCCTGGTCTGCTTGACTGTCAATTTGCATTAGGCTAGCCCTCTGTGGTTTCTGGGATATTTGATTCAATTTGAGCTTCACAGCAGCTCTACAGCAGTCAATGCCTGGGACAGGCAGGGAGTTGTGTGGGGGAGGGACAGCGATGCCCATTTTATAGACAGGTTCACAGGGCTAGTATGTGGCAGAGCTAGAACTAAGCATTTGAGAGCTGTCTGCAGAAAGAGGATATGATCTGCTCCCAGGGCTGACATGTCACTCTGATGTCCAGGGATTATGGGAGAAAATACTGATTTTGTATGCATACACATGGGTGCTAATCTGTGTGTGCAGATCCATGTGTGTGCGTGTGAAAGGCAGAAGGTAACACCCAGGATCCATCTATCTTGTCTTGTGAGACAGGATCTCTTGTTGATGTGAAGCTCACCAAGTAGGCTAGATTAGCTGGCAAGAACAGCCTAGGTATCACATGTCTCTGCCTTCCCAGAGCTGGGGTACACATGTGAGTCACATTCCCCTGGCTCCTTACATGTGTGCTACAGATCTAACCCAGGTCCTGGTGCTTGCATCAGATGAATGTCTCTTCAATCGCTGAACCACTTTTTAAAGGGAGAAAGGAATGTTTTGTGAGACTTCAATGATAGACACGTCTAGGGAGAACCAAACAAAATTGTCTAGGGATCCCCAGAGCACAGTTAGGCACAGTGGTTTGTTGTTGTTGCTGTTTTGGGGGGGTTGTTTTGTGTTTTTTTGTTTTTTGAGACAGGGTTTCTCTGTGTAGCCCTGGCTGTCCTGGAACTCACTCTGTAGACCAGGCTGGCCTAGAACTCAGAAATCTGCCTGCCTCTGCCTCCCAAGTGACACAGTGTGTGTTAAAGGCAAGAAAATGGCTCAAGACAACTGTGGTCCCTTAGAAAGCCAGAAAGCTGAGAGGGAAAATGTCAAACGTAGACAAACCAGGACATAGACAAGAAGGAGCAAGTCTTTACATAATTCCTAGGTGTTGTACTTATGACACTGAGCCCATGGTGTTGACATCAGTGGCTTCCCCAGCCTTGATTCATTGAATGAACCTGGCCCCTGTGCTTGAAGCACTTTAGCTTGGGTGTCTCAGAGTGAGCTCTTCAGAGTCACTGTGATGCATGGATGAGTGTTTCTCAATGGTGAAGCTTTCCTGGGTTCAATTCCTAGGGTAGAATCCCTACCAAAAAGAAAAAACATGATGTTTGCGTATTCTGGGTCATCTGGATACGACTGAATACCACATCATAGGTTCAGTGTCTGCAGTGCCATTGTGTTTAGGTAAGTATGGGGCCAAATAGTGCTATTTGAATTGTCACAGGCTAAGGAGAGGAGAATAGGGGTGAACTTATGTGTAAACAAGTAGAGGCCAAGGGATGTCATGAAGCCTGCATGTAAAAAACTTTCCTAGTCACAAATACCAAAAGACATGAAAAGTCATTATACCAGATTAATCTCTGGCCACACGCATGTGTATACCCACATGTATACACACATACATGCACACACACACACACACACACACACACACACACACACACACACCTGCACATGTACTTGCACCAAAAAGAAAAAGAACAGCCAGGCAATGGTGGTCCATGCTTTTAATCCCAGCTCCCTGAGTTCAGGGACAGCCTGGTCTACAGAGTGAGTTCCAGGATAGCCAGGGCCACACAGAGAAACCCTGTCTTGAAAAAACAAACAAGCCAGGCAGTGGTGGTGCACGCCTTTAATCCCAGTGCTTGGGAGATAGAGACAGGCGGATTTCTGAGTTTGAGGCCAGCCTTGTCTACAGAGTGAGTTCCAGGACAGCCAGAGCTATATAGAGAAACCCTGTCTTGAAAAGACAAACAACAACAACAAAAAATTTCAAAAAGCTTTTGTTTATATGACTTACACCTATGAGTATTCACATATTAGAAATTCAAGCTCAGGGTCAGAGATGTAGCTGAGCTGGTACTGTGTTTGCCTAACATGCGTAAGGCTAGTGCAATTCATACCATCTTAAAACTGTTACATAGCTTTAAAAACTAAATGTATCTAATAACATACACAGAGCCACAAGACAAAAACAATACATCCCTGAGTCTCTGGTATCCTGAAGAACTCCTGATCCAAGCAGACAAATGTGAGCAGGGAACCAGCTTTGACTAATAGTTGGCACGAGAGCAATGCTCACAAGGCCTCAGATTCCCAGGGTGACTTTCTCATCAGTGAAAAGCTCATACAAGCTCATGAGGACCCTGCTGAGAAAGTCTTAGTATCCTTAGACAAGAAATTCCACTTCTCTGAGCCCCTCTGACCACTAAGAAAACATCTACCTACCTTGAAGGATTCTCTAGGGGAATGGAGGTAAAACAGTGCAGCCATTTTTGGCATCTGAGGTCTCCATTCGTTCCCCTTTGAGGACCTGCCTTATCTTTCCAATCTTGTTCTCTTGGCTGAAGCCGGAGTCAAACACCTACTCTTTTTCCTTGTCTTAAATTAATTATTAATCTCAAACTTTTAATCACTCTCTGAGTCTGTTGCCTTAAATTAGGGTGACAACAAGGTCTCCCTCATAAAAACTGTTGAGCAGGTTGTTGATAACAATGTGTCCGAAGTGCATGACAGCTAGGAAGCCCACAGCAAAGCACTCACTAACGTAACATTCCGAACCTAAACGCTAAATCAATGCCCGTTAGCATTATTCTGATCAGCCTATTACCTGTATGTGAGTGTGTGTATTCAAAGGGGCGCGCGTGCACACTCACACACACACACATGTAGAGGTCAGAGGTCAACACTGGGTGTCTTCCTTGATCATTTATCCTCTTTATGTTTTGAGGCAAGGTCTTTTTTTGTTTGTTTATTTGTCTTTTGAGAGGAGGTTTCTCTGTGTGCTCTGGCTGTCCTGGAACTTGCTTTGTAGATAAGGCTGGCCTGAAACTCAAGAGACCTGCCTGCTCCTGCCTGTCTCCTAAAGGTGTACCCCACTATACCCAGTTTGAGGCAAGGTCTTGGCTGGACTGGCCAGCCAGTGAATCCAGAGAGTGTCTTGTCTCCATCTGCCCAGTGCTGAGATAATAGTTACGTATTGCTGCACCCACCTTTTAGAATATTCTTATTTAATTTTTTAAAAGACTAACTTTGTTATTTTTAAATGATGTGTATATGTGTGTGGACAGTGTATACACAAATGCATATGGTACCTTCACAGGCCAGAAAGGGGATGTCTGGGCCCTTGGAGCTGGAATTATAGGTGGCTATGAACTGTACTATGTGTGGGCTAGGAATTGAACTCTGGCCCTCTGGAAGAGTAACGCACTCTGTTACCTGCTCAGCCGTCTCTCTAGCCTCTGGATTTTTTTTTTTTTCTTTTAAATGAGAGTGTTAGGGATCAAAACTTGGGTTCTCATGCTTACACAGCAAGTATTTCACTACTTTGACTATATCCCTGACACTTATTGTCATTTTAAGTGATAATTGAGAGTATAGTTCCTCTTGCAATCATATTTAGAGGGTGCTATAATGTCCTGTGGTGAAGGTACAATTCCTGTGGTGGTTTAGGTGGAATGTCCCCCATAGGTCTGGAATTTATACTTTGTCCCCAGTTGGTGGCACTTTCTAGGGAAGTTTAGGAGGTGTGGCCTTGTTGAAGGAAGTATGTCACTAGTGATGGGATTTGAGAGTGTAAAGACTCCTGAGCTTTTGAGTTGGCTGTCTCTGCTTCCTGCTTATAGCTGTCGTGTCTGCTGCCTGCTAATGTGATTCTCTGCCATGATGGACTCTGATCTCTCTGGAGCCATAAGCCAGAATAAACCTTTCCTTCTCTTGGTTGCCTCGGTCAAGGTCACAGCAATAGAGAAGAAATTAGTGCAGCACCCGGCTCCTGGCACTCTTACAAGTCACAGGACTTTGGGAAGGTTACTTGAATGTGCCCTTGAAGAGGGTATTGCTACTCTGGCATTTCCTCCTCTCTCTCTCTATGCTTCCTGGTCTCTATGAAGTGAGCAGCTTAGCTCAACCACCATGGTATTCCCAAAGGCAATGAGTCCTAGAAGCCATGGACTGGAACCTCTGAGATCATGAAGGTAAATGAACCTTCCCTCTCTTTACATGGATTATCTTGGGTGTTTGTTATAGTAATGGGAAACCAGCTGACACAGGAAAAGAAAAGAAAAGAAAAGTTAGCATGTGTTGGGTGGATAGCATAGAGTGAACACGTTTCATACATTTAGTAGTTTAGCCTTTACAAATCTCCGTAGGGAAGATATTCATCCAGGGCTGGACTAGGATGAGGACAGGGGAACGCCTAGAATACAAAGCAAAGCGTGCAGCTCTCCCTCCCCTCCCCCCCTTTCAGGAGAGTCTGCTGATGAAGCTGCACCTTAAGCTTCCTGAAATTCTTTCCATAAGGGCCTCTTGAGATCTGCTTCTAACAGCATAATAGAAGAAGATCTTACAGGATAAAGTGGGAGGAGCTAAGCCTTTGTCGGCGCTCTGGGAGGATGCTGACTGGAAGTCTCAGTATCACCAGGATGACAGCTATAAGCCTGTACTTGGCATTGCTTCCCAACATCTTCTTTTCTAAGAGTCTGAAGTAACTCTAAGGAATAAGCATTTCCCCGTTCCATAATGGGAAGATCTGTGAGTGGGTGAGCTTGGGCCACAGTCTGGAAGTCAATCCCTTAGGTGAGGTTGGTGTGTTTGGTCTAGCATCACCAGAGACAACTCTTGTCCTTGGAACTTGGGTGGTGGTAGTGGCAGAGGGGTCACCTTTTATTCTAGCACTAGGGAGGCAGAAGCAGGCCTGGTCTACAGAGCAAGTTCTGGGACAGCCAGGGCTACACAGAGAAACCCTGTATCAAACGAATCAAAACAAAATTGGGGACAGTAATGGTATTTTCCTTGGGAATCCCGGTGGACAACCAACTCACAGGCTGAAAGACTTTTAAAGGGAGCACTTGACAATTGTCTTTAGCGACAGCTTCGTGAAGACCAGGCATCGAGTACAGAGAAGAGAGTGCCTCTACCACCCACCCCAGGCCAGCCCTCTTCAGGAAGGGGGTTCAGCAGAGAAATGAGCTATCAGAATTTTTCTAGAAATGCTATAGACACTTGATAAAACCTATAAGAAAGTGACAAGGATTAAATGAGCTCCTAAGCCATTCATGTCATCTCCCCTCCCCTCTCTTCCTGAAAGGCAAGGTCGCAGTGCTTAAAAGAGGCACACGTGTGTCCTGTTCTGTGTCCCTGCCTCCAACCCCACAAGTATACAGCAAGTTGGTAGCTTCTCAGAGCTTGACTGTGTTGGCACCTGACCTTGGATTTGTAGTCTTCACAGCTGTGGGAAAAATAAGTATTATATAAGCAAGCCAGTCTGTGGCATTTTGTTAGGGCAGCCCAAGACAGTGAACGCAAAACACCCATGGCAACATCTAGTGACCACAACTTAGGCGACTTCCAGAGATGCAGCATAGTCTGTTCTGAGCTCATTCACTTCACGTCTGGGTCTCTTTACTCTTCACCATCCAAGTACGTGGGTGGTGACCATTTTTGCTATTTTCAAAGAACATTCAGACAAGCCATTCTTTGGATTGCAGAGGGTCAGAGCAGTGAATTCCAGAACTGGGTGGTGTTCTGTGAGCCTCTTGACCTTTCCAGATTCCCCCACCTATCAAACAAGGATAGCACATAGTTCTACTTCCCAGACTGTTTTTAAGAATCTAAAATCTGCACACAACTCCCAAGCATGGCCCAGCCCAGACCTGGTCCTCAGATGGTGAAAGTAATGAAGACCAAGTTTCTGAGGCTTAGTCTGCATGTAGACCCTAGTCTCACACAGGTGAACATTATCAAGTGATGTAGGGAGAGAGGAAGAAAGTGTGTTCTAGGCAAGGCAAACCGGTGACAGAATGGAACTAAAGTGACCCACAGTTTGCTGTGCAGATATGGATGGGAGAGTTGAGGTGCCTCGCACCTAGCCCAGGCAATGGATCAAATCATCACCATAAGTATCCTTTGGTAAAGATGCCACCCATCCCCACCAGAGCTGAGAACGGTGGTATCTAATGAGGAAATCAGATATTAAGGCTCACGCGAGCACAGAGCTTAGCTGTGAGGTTCTGGGAGGTCCCTTGGACTTGTGTTACGTCCGACAGTCATCAAGACTGCCTTGCTTCCCTCATTCTTTCTCCTTCCCACAATGAAGTCTTTTTGTTTTGTTTTTCGAGACAGGGTTTCTCTGTATAGCCCTGGCTGTCCTGGAACTCACTCTGTAGACCAGGCTGGCCTCGAACTCAGCAATCCGCCTGCCTCTGCCTCTCGAGTGCTGGGATTAAAGGCGTGTGCCACCACCGCCCGGCCACAATGAAGTCCCTGAAGGTGGACAAGAGGGGTGCACTGGCCAAGCTCCCAATCTGGACGCCTTCAGCCTGACCCCCAAGGCACATGCACTTGTCTCCGAAATGCCCATCTGCCGGTGTGGGTATGGGTGGGGAGGATGGAAGACCATTGGATAACAAAATCTGATTGGACAGTCCACAGGCCCCACTGACGTTAGCTAGTGAGTTTATTAAGGTCATCCAGGTATCTCATCACTATCCTTCCGACCAGAGATTTGAATCTGAACATGTGGGATTCTCTCCCAGGAAAAGCAACTAAATGCCACATTAGGGAAAGGCTGAAGGGACGGAGAAGGCTTAGTGAGTAAAGTGCTTGCTGTTCAAACATTAAAACCTACGTTCAGATCCCCGGCACCCACATAAAAAGCTGGGTGTGGTGGTGTGCCTGTAACGTCAGGACTGCAGAGGCAGAGACCGGAGGATGCCTCCGGCTTGTTAGCCAGCCAATCTGGCCAGTCAGTGAGCTCCAGATTCATTGAGAGATCCCATCTCAAAATATAAGGTAAAGAGTGATAGAGGAAGAGAGCCAGCATCACCCTCAGGTCTCCACTTGTCTATGCATATGCCCACACATACACATGTGCACTTACATATACATATTACATGCACTCTCGAGCATGTACACACACACACACACACACACACACACACACACACACACACAAGAAGTATAGGGGAAATAGTACAAGATAGATTCTTGGACAAGAGAATCTGCTTTAACTGAAGGAGGGAAAGGCTAAGAGACATGCCCCTTAAAGACATGGGACAATGAAGAAGAGATTACTCTGGACTCGTTGACTCTTGTGCCAGGAGCTATTTGGTTTGGCTGACTGCCAAATCCTAAAAGTTCACAAGACAGTCACAAGTGTGGAAAGAGGCCAGCATTCCTGGGGTGAGATTCCCAGAATTCCCAATTTATTGTAAACCTCTCACCCCTAAGGTCAGTCCCTCCCCACTGTGGTTTTAGAAACAGTGCCTTACACACACACACACACACACACACACACACACACACACAGAATGTTAGGGATCTTTATATGGTTGAAGCTTCAACAATGTTGGCCACCCACAGACATAAACTTGAATATGTAAACTTCCGCAGATGCCATCTCGGTCATATCTGAGGCTCATGGTATGGAGTGACTCACTTCTGCTGCAGAGAGGCGTGCACTTCGGCCTGGCCAGAACGTGCACTTCCTCCTTCAAAAATGCACCATTCCCATTTAATATAAACCTCACTTACTAACTCATATTTGCCTTCAAGTTTACTCTTTGAAACTTTCCACCCTTTGGTTTTCCAGAAACTTGCCCCCTCTCCCTTTGTGTACTGCCAATGCCCTATGCAAGCAACCTTCAGGAGTCTCCTCTGTGCCCACATTAGCTGCCTAACTGTTCTCTGGACAGCTGCACTCCCCTGTTCTCTCCTGGAAGTCTATTCTCCACATGGTCACCAGAAAGACTGTCTCAGTGTACAATCTGCATGTGTCAGCACTTTCTTGCAGAATATTTTCTGCTCTAAAGTTAAAGCCCAAGCCTGCCTTCCAGTGGATCTGCCCTGACCCTTCCCCAATTCTGCCCCTCTGGCAGCCCCATTCACCTCCCAGTTACCCTTCCTTCCCTGCTGCATCCCATGATCACAGTCCCCAGAGCAGTCCCTTGGGGAGGTTCTCTCCAGGACCCCAACCTAGGGCAGGTCTCTGCTTTAAACTGTCACTAATGGTGTCCTCACACCGCCCTTCTAAGAAACCTTTATCTCCCCTTATAATTAAACATGCATGAATGTGATTCTAAGATAAAGACCAGCCCTTCTTCTCAAGCCCCTATGCTCCCAGAGTGTTGTTCACCGCTGAATCCTCAGGGCTTACCAGGTGCCTGGTACAAAACCAGGTTCTCACAGAGCATTTATTGAGTGGTTTTCTGAGAGGTACAGACTGAATGAAAAGCAGTGATAATCCAAGTTTTTGTTTTCTACAGGATTGGAAAAACTCAGGTCAAGCATCCCCAAAAATTCAGGACAGAATTGCTCATAAAGAACAACACATCTGCAGGCACAGTGGGATGCACATGTAATCCCAGCACTCAGGAGCCCAAGGCAGGAAGATTTTGAGTTTGAGGTCAGCCTGGGCTACCATGGGAGATCCTATCTTTAAAAGTAACTCAAGCCAAACAAACAAAAGTAACAAAACGATCTTAACAAATAAAGCATGAGATGTTTGCAACAATCCAGATGATGGGGGGAAAAAACCTGGAGGGCCAGTCCTGACAGGTTGTCAACACCAACCTGTTTAGAACTCGGGAGTGTATAGCCAAAAGACAAGAGAGGTGGGAGAGAGAGGTGTGGAGGTTAGTTCTGTCGACAGTCACAGCCTACAACTATCTAAGAAGAGAGCCTCCGCCAAGGGATTGTCGACATCAGGTTGGTCTGGGGCTCGTCCCAGGATCTATTCCTGTCTTCTCTCAGCTTCAGACTTAATATGATCAGCTGCTCAAGCTCCGGCCCTGACTTTCCTCCAATTGATGGACTACAGTCTGGAATCGTAGGTCAAAGAGACCTTTTTCTTCACTATGCTGCTTTTTGTTTGGATATTTTAGCACAGCAACACACATTGAACTAGGAGAGAGAGAGAGAGAGAGAGAGAGAGAGAGAGAGAGAGAGAGAACAGTGACATGTACACCTGGGCCACATGCTGCACCAATGACAGCTTAGTAGCTTGGCCTGTCAGAGGAGCAAATGTACATCATTAAAGGAACCAGGAGGGGCCCCTTTCTGTGGAGCAATCGTGACAGAGGCTGTATGTGAGGGAGAGGTGGGAGCAGTAGACCAACCAGAGTCTGTCTGACTAAAGTGTGTGCTACCATCAAGGAAGAACAAAAAGTCTCTATTGTTTGAAGGCAGGTTGGTACTCAGCTTTTTGACAGTTGGTGGATGACCACGTCCACCGTGATCACAAACATCATCTACATTCCTATGCTTTAGGTTCTGTTTCCCAAGACAGTTCTAATCATGAAAAGATTTAGCTGGAGCCTTTTATGCAGTGGTGGAGGGAAGGAGAAAAGGAGAGGAGGGAGAGAGAGAGAGAGAGGGAGAGAGAGAGAGAGAGAGAGAGAGAGAGAGAGAGAGGTAGGGGAGGAGGGAGGAGAGGGAGAGAGGGGGAGGGAGAATCAAATGTGGATTACCATAGTCCAGCTGGGACATGTGACTATGTTACTTTGTGGGACAAAAAGAATTTTGCAGGTGTGTCCAAGATAATAATCTTGAAGCGATTATACTAGATTACCCCGGGGACTCAATGAAACAAGGGGTGGGGTGGAGGGGTGATTGATTCTATAAAGATCAAAGAATTCTCTGCAGATACTCTTTGGGCTCAGAGCTACTCCACATTCCTGTGAAGCCCAATCCCCAGTGTGACTGTATGTAGAAAGAGATCTCTAAGGAGGTAATTAAGATCAAATGAGGTTCAGAGGTCAGAGGCCTGATACTGTCAGTTTGGAATGCTTAAAAGAAGTCACCTAGAGCTGGGTGGTGGTGGCGCACACAGAGGAGTTAGTTAGGATCCCAGCACTCGGGAGGCAGAGGCGGGCAGAGCTCTGAGTCTGAGTCCAGCCTGGTCTACAGAGGGAGTTCCAGGACAGCTAGGGCTACACAGAGAAACCCTGTCTCTAGAGTCCCTGAGGAAGCGAAGCTCCCACCACTGCCTGGCCACTGTCCTTCAATGTTCTCTTCCTCCTCCCAGCTTAAATTCCTACTAGAGTTTTCCTGGAATCAACTTCTAGATAAAGTAACTCTGCTGTAAATCTTCCAACCTCAACCAAGACAAGGCAGCCAGAAGTGTGCCTGGTGAGGCCTGATCAGGTCAGGCTTCCCAGACCAGGAAACAACAGGGGAGCTGAGGCCAGCCAGTCTGGTTCTTCTAGCACACCAGGAAACTTGATTTCTCATTCCCTGTGGTAGCGAACAAGCCCAGGGCACTAAATGTCATTCACTAACCAAGTAGCAATTCTCAACCTGTGAGGCATCACCCCTTGGGGGTCACATATCAGATATCCTGTATATCATATTTATATTACTATTCATAACAGTAGAAAAATTGCCGGGCAGTGGTGGCACACACCTTTAATCCCAGCACTCGGGAGGCAGAGGCAGGTGGATTTCTGAGTTCAAGGTCAGCCTGGTCTACAGAGTGAGTTCCAGGACAGCCAGTGCTATACAGAGGACCCCTGTCTCTAAAAAAACCAAAAAACAAACAAACAAACAAAAAACCCAAAAATACCCACAACAACAACAAAAAAGTAGAAAAATTAAAGTCATGAGGTAGCAATGAAATAATTTCGTGGCTGGGGGTCACCACAACATGAGGAACTGTATTAAGGGCCGCAGCCTTAGGAAGTGTGAGAATCACTGCTCTGGAGACTGGTGCTAACCCATACTCAGATTGACCTATTAGTTTCTTCTTGTCATTGTGACTGATTACTGTAAAACTAGTGCCTGTAAAAATAGCACACGTTTGTTCTCATAGAGCTCGGGAAGTCAGCAGTCTGAAACTAGTCTTTCTGATGCAAAATTGAGATGTGCTGTCCAAAATCAGGACTGCTTTCCTCCTGAAAGCTCTGGGGCAGGGAATGTGTGTTTTTTCCATTTCTGGGTCCCAGAAGCTGCTCTCGTCTCTGCCTCCGGTAACAGTTAGGACTGTCAAGTTAAGAGGGTTTAAATCACCTAGGAGACAAACCCTCTGTGGGAGTCTGTAAGGGGGTTTCTAGATTGAGTTGATTGAGGTGGGAACACATCCTGTGAGCTGTACCATCCCATGAGCTAGGGTTCCCTACTGAGCGCCTGCATGCTTCTCCTGCTTCCTGACTACAGAGACAGTGATCATCAGCTGCCTCTCGCTCCTGCACTGTGAATTCCACCGTGACTTCCCCACAGCGATGGGCTGTACACTTGAGCTGTGAGCCAGAACAACCCCTTCCTTCCCGAAGGTGTTTTTGTCAGGGTATTTTGCTCCAGCAACAAGAAGAGTCTCTAACCCACCCCATCCCAGCAACCCGTCATCTTGTTCATGGCCTCTGATCCGGCAGGACATCAAGGTGGAAGGGCGTGGTGGAAGAAAGCTGCTCACCTCGGGCATCGAAGAAACAATAGATAGAACGGGGCCAGAGACAGGGTGCGCCCTTCAAAGACTCAAGACCAGTGGTCTTCCAGCCAGACCCTGCCTCCTAATGTCTGCTCAGTCTGTTGATGAGGCTAAAGGCCAAGCTCTCATGGCTCAATCACCTCTCAACAGTGCCTCCAGCTGGGACCAAGGTTTCACCACATGAGCCTTTTGGAGGGACCTTTTGCCATCCAAATCACAAGGCTCCAGCTGATAAATGAAATTGATGAATGAAATTGCTTTAGACACTATGTGTGCATATATAAGATAGTCGTGACGTTTGGTACATATACAGATAGGTTTGGGAAGACAATTTCCCCAACCAGCCAAAGGCTGCTTCCCAAGCCTATGGTTTCTATTCTACGGTCAAATATCCCCCATCATGCCTTCTCTTGACACATTTTCTTTTTTTAAAGATTTATTTATTTTATGTATATGTGTACACTGTTGCTGTCTTCAGACACACCAGAAGAGGCCGTTGGATCCCATTACAGATGGTTGTGAGCCACCATGTGGTTGCTGGGAATTGAACTCAGGACCTCTGGAAGAGCAGTCAGTGCTCTTAACCACTGAGCCATCTCTCCAGCTCCCCCACCCCCTGACACATTTTCAAAGGCAATACATTGAGCTGGGGAGAGGACTTTGCCATTAAAGGCACTAGCCACCAAGGCTGACAGCCAGAGTTTGATCCTTGGGAGGAGAGAACCAACTGCTGAAGACTGTCCTCCAACTACATCATGTCATGCTGTGCATGCCCCACCCACACATATTCAATCAATCATCAATCAATCAGTAAATGTAATAAAGGCTAGAATTGGCATATGTCAAGAGCTGTTAAGGACCAAGAAAAACTTCTCATCAGCTTCAGGATCCCTAATCCCTTCCCCAGTCATGTTACCAACCACCTCAGAGTCATCCCCAATGCCTGGCATACTGGCAAACACACATTCAGGTTGATGAGAGCATTAATTAGGAAGGCTAGACAGCAAGATGATATCAGTTGTCAGTGCTCAATTACAGGCTGGGTAGAGCACTGACAGAGGGGTTTGAGAGACGTCTCCAGTCGTGAGGAAACCCTGGATGCTGTTCCTTAGCAAGGAACACGCTGGGTTGGAGATGTGACTCACTCCCCACTTGGTGGCCTGCTTGCCTGGCTTGCACAAAGCTCTGGCACTGCATAAACCAGGCAGGGCTGCGCACACCTGTGATCCCAGCACTGGGAAGGTAGAGGCAGAAGGCTCAGGGAGTTCAAGGTCATCCTTGGCTACTGAGTGAGTTTGAGGCCAGCCTGGGATGTACAAGGCCACATAGTAAGACATACAAGACAAAAGCAGGCAAGAAGGAGGGGCTGGGAACCTTCACCTAGAATCCCTTGCTCGGACATATAGAATGTTTGCATTATATGACTGAAAGTGGCCGTGGAGTGCATGCTGGCTTACAGACACAGACTGCAATTCAGAGGGGAAATGATGGCTTGGAGTGAGGTGCCATCTTTGTGGGAGAGCTGAGCCTGAAACCCTTACCTGTGGCTCCTACCATCTGTTCTCTGTATATTTTATGTTGTTATTAGAAATACTTACCTAGAGTGGATTAATGATGGACCAGGTTCCAAAGTTACTTGCCAGGCCTTGGGCACATGCAGATTGAATTCCACCAGCTTCCTCTCACCCTCTTCCTCGAAGCTGGTGACCTTTGCTCCATGAGCCCCACCCCTCCCCTCAGATGCTCTACCGACCACTATATCAAATCCCCGTGGGAAAATCCTTGAAGATACTTATTCCTACTGACTCAGAACCCATCCCTGGGGCTTAGGCTAAAGAAACCGCATAAAGAACAAGCCCTTTGTGAGCCCCTTGATGACCCACTGGCCATATGAACCAATGGCTCCTCTGGGAAGTAGTGTATCAAATGCTCTTAGAAAGAAGTGGAGCAGTACATACATGAGGAAGGTTCATTCACTCCTCATGGACTCTGGCTTTTCAACATCTACACATTTCAGCTCACACTAAAGTTTGGGAATCAGCAGCTACTGGCTAAAGCACAAAATCCTCCAAAGGGTTTGTAAGGCCTGTGACATTGGCAGCCACCACCTTACTGCCTCACCTCCAGCAGCCAAAACCACTTCCTGTCCTAGAAAAATCTTGGTGACAGAGCCTCTGCGTTTTCAGGTCACCAATCTTTCATCTTGTTTGTCTTTCTTGGACTGATTTCATTGGGGAAATGTCTGTATCCCTTCCAACACCCTTCTGAAATGTCCCTTCTCTTTGTCATTCTTTTAATTCCTTCTTGGAAGACAGACTCACCTGCTGGCTCCTCCACATAAATCATCGATATTAACCTCCATTATGTGCAGAGTAGATTAAATAAGTCCTAAGTCTGGACATTTGTCCTGGTCTCCTAGGAGCACACATTACTGAGTGTATGCTAGGAAAAGGTGCCCTTCCCCAAGAGCCAGCCCATGACTTGGCAAATAGGAGCCTAGGCAAGATTGCAGCCGCGTGTGCTGTGCCAAGCCTCTTTACAAGGTACACAGTTTGCTCAGCCTGTCTACCCTGTGGACTGTGAGCCCCTGGATGACCTGCTGGCCTTGTGAATGAATAGGCAGAGAGTCTCCTCCCAAAAGCAGCATATCAAATACTGTTATAAAGAAGGTCCTGGGAGCAGTACGACAGAATGAAGGTTCATTTACTCTCCATGGACTCTGCCTTTTCAACATCTACACTTGGAAATTTATAATTATGAGTATAAAATAAATATAGGCTACTTCATGCATTTGTGTGAGTGCACGCACACATATGTGTGTGTGTGTGTGTGTATGTGTGTGTGTGAGTGTACGTGTGTGTGTGTGTGTGTGATATATACTTGTTCATGTGCCACCACACCTGGCCTGGCTCCACTTTATTTTTGAGACAAGGTCTTTTACTGAACCTGGAGTTCACAGCTTTGGCTAAACAGGCTGGTCAATAAGCTCCAGAGAGTCATCTGTCCCCACCTCCCCTGTGTTGGGACTACAGATGCACATGCTATGTCCGTTCATCTTTTTATGTGGGTGGTGAGGATCTGAACTCAGGTCCTCCTGCTTTTGTAGAAAACACTTTGCTAACTGAATGATCTCCCCAGCCCCATTCTTTGTTTTTGACCCACAACAGCAACAACAACAAACAACCTTTCTATTTTCCCAGGAGGTAAATATGTCCAAGGCTATAGGAGAAATGGCCTGACTGAAAGACCGCACATCGGTCATCAGTGAAATCATGACACCCGCAAGGCCTGCGGTACAGGCAGAGTATACCAGTGACTGTAGAGACATTACAGAATCTGCTAGTCTGTGTGGAGAGTCCCTATAGTCTAGTGAGGTCCTCAGGGCTCTGCTCAGTTCTGAAGAGTTTCAAAATTCCCATGATGGCAGAGAAGCTGAACTCTTGGTCCTTGACTAATTTTGTTTGAAAGGTCATCAGGCAGTTCAAGAAAAGTCTATTTATTCACTAAGTTTCCATCCAGGAGCAGAACAGACTGGCTCCTCTGGTGATTGAAACTGAATCCTTCCTTGGCCTTTAATCACTGGGCATCCACCAAATAATTAAACTGAGAGCTTGTAGAAAGAAATGCTGTGGGGTTAGGGGCAGCCTGTGTGAGCTTGTTTAACCAAAGGGCTGCTTTCTGCATGGCAGCAGAGCTACTAAAGAAAATCAGTCCTTAGAAAACCCTTTTTTCTTTGTTTGTCTTGTTTTATTTTGTTTGTCTTGAGATAGAATCTTGCTGTGCATCAGTGCTGGGTGTTTTGTTATTGTTTGTTTGGTTTGTTTTGTTTTCAATTAGTACAAGCCTGACATATCTGGGAAGTGGGTATCTCAATTGAGGAATTGCCTCCATTGGATTTTCCTATAGGCAAGTCTGTGGGGCATTTTCTTGACTGATGTAGGAGTACTCGGCCCACCATGGATGGCGCCACCCCTGGGCAGGTGGTCCTGGGTGGTATAAGAAAGCAAGATAAGCAAGCCATAGGGAGAAAGCCAGTAAATAGCATTCCTCTATGGCCTGTGCTTCAGTTCCTGCCTTGGCTTCCCTCAGTGATGGGGTGTGACCTGTAAGTCAAATCAACCCTTTCCTCCCCAGATTGTTTTTGATCAGTGTTTTTAATCACATAGCAACAGAAGCCAAATTAGGACAGTAATTCTTGTTTGCCTTGAATCTGAAATTGTTCTGTTGTGGGATACAACTGTCTTGACAGCACACTAAAATTGGAACAACACAGAGAAGATCAGCATGGCCCCTGTGCAAGGATGACAGTCAAGGATGATATTCACGGTGTTCCATGTATTTTTGAAAAGTGTGCTGATTTATATACATACATACATATATATATGATTTACATATGTATATATAAACAAGCATACTATATATATATATATGAATATATATTATACACACACCTAAAATGTCCAGAACCAGATATTCATGTTACTACAGTTGCGAAATGCAAACATTTGGATAATAGAACATTGGACATTCATTCACAGTGGATCTTTGCTCTTTTCCTGTGGTAATTTTAGAAACAAGTATCAAGCTGAGTGCTGGGATTACACAACTGTGCCACCACTCCTGAAATGGCATCTTATTTTATTTTTTTATGTATCTATAATTTTTTATTGTGTGTATGTTTGTGTGTCTCTGAGATTGGAGTTCTGCATGAGTTCAATGCCCATAGAGACCAGAGGAGGGCGCCATATCCCTGGAAATGGAGTTATTGACTGTTATCAGCTGCCTGGTATGGGTACTGGGAACTGAACTTACATCCTTTGTGAGAGCAGTTACATAATCTCCAGTTCATTTGTTTTTATTTTCAGCAAGATATCCACTCACTTGATCGCTTTTTCATGTTGTAGCACATTTAATCTTCACAGCAACCTGTAATGTAGTTACAGTGAGTTTACAGATAAAGTGAAGACTACATTTATCATCGGGATTCAGACCCACCAAAAAAAATAAAGCAATCCGGTGCTTTATATACAGAGAGAGAAATGCGGAGGCGAAGCTGTGCCTTCAATGGATTGCCACCTAAGTCAGAACAGCTGGCGCAGACAAACTAGCAACATAAGATCAAGGTGGAGGAGGAAACAGTAGGCGGAAGCCGATCAGTGACTACAGGAAGACACAGGACCTGAGCTGAGCTTTGACTATTGTGTAATATAGCCTTATTAAGGACAATACTTGAGGACACATTATGAGGCTGATAGGGGGTTTTTAAATTACATTTTAAATTACATTTTAAAACTTAACCTCATTTGGAAATAATCGTATATTCACATGCCCTGGTAAGTAATAAAACTTATTACCTACAGATTCTATAACTTTTCTAAAAGACAAATTGGTAACATCTTAGAAAGCTACAGTAAAATACCATAGCTAGGACAGTAACACAAACACAATCTATTAATGTAATTCAGGTTGCCCTGGTTTTTCTCCTACTCTTTGTGTATGTGTGTTTCTATGACAATTAATGACCGATAAGGCCTGTATCCTACTCCACAGCCAAGCTGAACGGGCCTGTCACCACCATGATCCTTCATGTCAATCTTTTAAACCATACTTAGCACCCTTCTCTCCTTCTTCCACCCTAGTCCCTGATCTCATTGTAACCCACTAGTCACTTCTTCATTTTGTCATTCAAGACTGCTACAGAAATGGGAAGGTGGGGGTGGAGAGATGGCTCAGTGGTTCAGAACAATTATTGCTCTTGCAGAGGACCTGGGTTCAATTCCCAGGCCCCGCATTAACTAGCTATAACTCCAGTTCCAGGGAATCTGGCCCTCTCTTCTGACTAGGCACACACACGGTGCACATACGTACATACATACATACAGGTAAGACATTCACACATATTAGTATTTAAAATATAAAATAAACGGGCAGGAGATCCAGCCATGACGGTGCACACACATAATCTCAGCCCTTGTAACATTAAGGCAGGAGGATAGAGTTTGAGGACAAGTTGGAATACTGAGTGAATTCCAGGCAAACCTGATCCTATCTCAGTCAGTCAATCAACCAATCAATAAGATAGTGGAGCTGGAGAGGTAGCTCAGTAGTTGAGACTGCTTGCTGTTCTTGCAGAGGATCCAGGGTTTGGTTCCCAGCACCCACATCAGGAAGATCATGACTCTCTGTCACTCCAGCTCTAGGGGATTTGATCCTCTCTTCTGGACTCCAAATAAAGTAGTTGCTTTACAAATGAACATGGAAAGTGTAGAAGATTTAAAAGGACATTACTCTACAGAAGATGTATGTGCTACTTTAATATCCAGGAAGTTGAATTCATAATGGTTCTTCTTAAATTCCATTGACCACCAGTGCAATAGCAATTAGACATGACTAGTCGCTGAATATATTTCTGCATTGACCTACTTAGAAAAAGTAACTTTCTGCCCCTCCAGAGCAGCAGGTTTGATACCCAGCATCCACATGGCAGCTAACAACTGTCTGTAGCTCCAGTTCCAAGAGGATTTGCCGCCCCCTTCTGGCCTCCATGGGTACTGCATGCACATGGAACACAGATACACAATATGCAAAACACACAAAAAGTTAAAATAATGTAAAAAAACGTAACTTATTATCTGTTGGGGCATGGGCTTTTTAACCCCAGTCCTCCCTTTTTTCTTCTGTTAAAACTACTCAAATCATGTTGTTATAGTGTCATTTAATGTGTAAGCTATTGGTATATATAAAATATATCTTAATAAGAAAATAGCACTTACAATTAAGGAAAAGATGTATAAATAGCTACTGACCTTAACAGCATCAGCTCTCAGAGGAAATGCAGAGCAAAACCTCAGTGAGATCCAGTTCCTACCTGCTGGGGTGGTTGTCAACAGAAAGTCAGTGCTGGGCCAGCAGTGGTGGCGCAAGCCTTTAATCCCAGCACTCAGGAGGCAGAAGCAGGAGGAGCTCTGAGTTTGAGGCCAGCCTGGTCTACAGAGTGAGTTCCAGGACAGCCAGGGCTACACAGAGAAACCATGTCTCAAACAAAGAATGAAAGAAGAATCAAAAAGAAAGAAAGAAAACGGAAACCTAGCGTTGGCAGCTATGTGGAAACCACCATGCAATGTTGGCGGGCAGGAGAAATGCTGCTATTGGGAGCACAATTAAATACAGAGTTATGAAATGGCTCTGCAATTCCACTTCCAAGTATAATTTCTAAGAGAAATGAAAACCTGCATTTACAACAAGACATTGTGGGTGTTTGTAGCAGCTTCGTGTTCAATAGTTGAAACTAGAAATGGCCCGGTCCACTAGTAAGTGCACAAACTGTTGTAGCTACACATGCACTACTGCTGGAATCTCTCTCTCTCCCTCCCTCCC
Organism: Rhynchomys soricoides; assembly: GCA_019843965.1. Classification (NCBI taxonomy): domain Eukaryota; kingdom Metazoa; phylum Chordata; class Mammalia; order Rodentia; family Muridae; genus Rhynchomys; species Rhynchomys soricoides. The sequence goes on from JADRCH010013676.1 coordinate 22,050, forward strand.
TCTCCCCCTCCCCCTCCCCCTCCCCCTCCCCCACACATATAATGTCCTGAAGTAGACGTCCTTCTAACTACAGTTGCAAAATGCAAACATTTTGGAAAGAACATTGATTGTGTCATGGTCCATTCCTTCGCAGCAGATCTTTGTTCTTTTCCTGTGGGGGTTTTAGTATCTCCCACCCTGTGTGATGGAGCAGACACATCCCCAAGACAAAATAGGAGGAAAAATCTAGAAGAACTTCAAGTTTTATCTTTTTGTATATGAAAACACATAATAATAAAATAGAAGAGTGGGCTGTGGCGCACGCACCGACACCAGAATGACCACACTCGGTGAAAGAAGGAGAACCTAAAAGGCTATGGGCCCATCTCCAGGGTGGGAAGTCTAGAAAATGCAGACTTCTGATCCCCCTGCCTCCACCTTCCAGTCGCTGGAATTCTAGGCATGTGCCACCACACCCAGTTTTGGGGGTTCTTGGGATGGAACCCAGTTTACTAGACAAGTACTCATTGAACTGATCTGTTTCCCCAGCCCACAGATTGCCTTTTGAAAAGAAAAGTCTCTTAAAATTAGCACCTGTAATCACACCAAAATCCTGTCCTTCTATGTTCCTAGTCTCCAAGTGTCTCAGTGTGCTTGTCCCTGCAAATCAGAGTGTGCAGCCCTGTCTGCTTGGAGCGCCTAACGGATCCTTCATCAGGATCTTCCAGGTTTTTATTGTGTAACAGCTTTTACATTGAAGATTAAAGTGCAGATAGGAAAGTCTCACAAACCTTAACTGCACAGCTCCATGAACCACACAGTGAATGCATGCAAGAAGACTTTGCTTGGAAAACAAGGATCCATTTCTCGGGGGCCACAGTTTTGACAGGACAGATGGATGTGTCCTGACAAAGGCACATGCAGCTGGACACCAGACCGTATTTCATAGCTGCTTAGGGCAGAGAAAGCTGAGCTCCCTAGGATGTGGGCAGAGGGGGTGGGGTAGGAGAAGAGAGTAAGTGATGACAACTTGAGCTGATCAGGAGCGTGGACTGTCACAAGAAGCAGAAAGGGCTTTGGTCCCTGTGAATCCGTCCAATTTGCTATTTGGCACTTTACTTAAGAAGTGAGGCTCCTACCCTCTGCCAGAGACTGGGGACAGGGCCTCTGTCTTCAGATGGTGGCTGGAACAAACAGTAACTGCGTTTGGAAACTCTGAGCTTTCTCAGCCAGGTATTTTGAAGAAAGATAGGGTCACTCTAACAATGCAGCCTTGAGCTGTGAGAAAACCTGTGTTTGTTCAAGTGTTTGTGGGCCAAGGCTGGAGCCTAGTCAAGAAGAGCAGCTTGGCTAGAGTTTGGTCAATAAGAAACCTGTGTACCCACTGATTTTAGGACTTTGGGAATTATTCCTGCAGCGGGTAAAGATCAAAAGACAACTTGCAGGAGTAAGCTCTCTCCGTTGATCACATCGGTCCAGAGGTTACCAGATTTTTAGGTTTGGTGGCAGGTATCTCCATCCTCTGAGCCATTTCACCAAAGTAAATCTTAACACACCATACAGACTCACTTGCTTGATCATTTTGCAGTTTCTCAGAGGAGCTGGAGGAGACTGGCTAGATCCTGACACAAATCCAGATTCTTCTGTTTATCATCCTGGCCTTGGTTTTCTATTTTACAGAGATGGTGGCTGCTGTTAAATCAATAAGGAGCAGAAGTCACATCGTGCACAGCATCAGTCTAATGAAAGTATGAATGCCCTACTGCTACTCAAGGTCCCCTCCTGGTTTGAATTCCATTATCCAGACCCCTAAAAGGATTATTTCAAGTTAAAAGTCAAGATCAAAGCCAGGCAGTGGTGGCGAACACCTTTAATCCCAGCACTTGGGAGGCAAAGGCAGGCGGATTTCTGAGTTCGAGGCCAGCCTGGTCTACAGAGTGAGTTCCAGGACAGCCAGGGTTACACAGAGAAACCCTGTCTCGGAAAAAAAAAAAGTCAAGATCAGAAAATGAAATTCTTTACAGAATTAAAGAGCAGGGAATGGAGGGGGGCACCCAACCTTAGTAATCACAAGAAATCCGTACAACTATTTTTCTATAAGAAGTACAATTTGGTATGGGGGGGGGAGCAACAATGACATCAGGGTCTCTTGTATCCCAGGCTGCCCTTAAATTCACTATGTATCTAAGAATAACCTTGAATTTCTGATCTACTTCCCAAGTGCTAGCATTGCAGGCCTGTGCCACCACACTCTGTTTATGTGGTGCTAGATATCAAGGTCGGGTCTTCATGCATGCTAGGCAAGCATGCTACCACCCCACTTTTCTTTGTGCATGTGTATATATGTGTTTGTGTGTACACATGCATGTACACATATGCACACATGGGGAAACTGGAAGACAACATCAGATGTCAAGCTTAGGAACTCAGTCCACCTCAGCGCCTTGAGGCAGCGCCTCTCGCTGGCATGAAGCTCATGCAGACATGCTGTCCAATGAGCTCCTGGGATCCTCCTGTCCCTACCTTCCCAGCCCTAGAATATAATTGCTAAAAACAAAGAAGGGATGGAGAGAGAACTCAGTGGCTAAAAGCACTGGCTGCTCTTTCAGAGGACCTGGATTCAAATCCCACTCCCCACATGGTAGCTCACAACTGTCTGTAAGGCTAATTCCCGGTGATCCGATGCCCTTTTCTGGCCTTTGAAGGCACTGCATACAGGTGGTGAACAGACAAACAGGGAAAACATTCATATACATAAAACAAATCATCTTAGAACATAATAATCTCGGTGTCACACAAAAGACACAGAAACAAAGCAAAAGAATCTTGGTTAGGCAATTCATTTTGCAAAAAGGTGTGCCCAAACCTAAACCTGGCTAGCAACACACCAGGGCCAACATGGCTCCTATCTTTTACCTCTGACATAGGTGGCTGACTGCATCTAATCCATACAAAAGGGAGGGGAGGGTTCAGGAAATGTGAGTCTTTGCTTAGCTAATTACCTTTGATAAACAAAACAAAGTAAATGAAAAAGTCCTTTCTCACACAGGTACACACTAGCCTAGCTGAGTGCTGGGAACTGAGCTTAGGTCTTCACGCTTGTGCCAAGCCACCCCCGACAGCCCTCACACAAACTTTTCAATAATGTTGTCAAAGTTTACCGTGTGCCAGTCACTGAAACTAAGCCTCAGCTGGGAAAGAATTTGCAAATCATTTGCAGAAAGATCTCAAAACAAATCCAAAAAGTTAAGTCAAACTGTAACCCAGAGCTAAGGCCAGAATAGAATAAGATAGCATGAGGAAAGCAACATTGAGAAAAATGGAACATTCCAGAAAGAACGAAAGCCCTGTACCTGGGCCAGAGAATTCCGGTAAGATGACAGACAAGGCTGTACAAGGTAGGAAGGGAGGGGTCTGAGCCCTTCACATTAGGCATATCCTCAGCTGCAAATTCGAAGACCACTTTAAAATGGAACATGAATTATTAAAACGAAACCAGTAGAGGCTGCTTATTTTATTCCCCAACTCAAGAAGGAAAGAGGAGCCTTTTACATTATATAGATGTAAAGGAGACATGCATTAGACCTTTTATTATCTAGGCGCCCCCAGAAGCTGGCGGATGCTGCAGAGAACAGGAGTGGGCATGGAAGAGCAGCTGTATCATCCCAGTGAACCCTGGCCATGTTATAAATACTAGCTGCAGCTGCCTTCACCGGTACTACTACTGGGAAGCCACAGGTTTTAGTCAATGCATCACCAGCTTCCCAAAGCCTATGCCTTGGATAATAGAACATTTCAAACCATCTGACAAGAGAGGAAGGCTGAGAACGTAAATTTCTGGGCCACCACCTGACTACTCTCCAGATTTAGACAGATCCCTTAGCCTCCTTTTACTCCAGTTTCTTCTTAGATTTGATGGTAGACAACACAACCAACGTCCAGAGTAGTCAGGATGCTTAATGGGTCCACATGTGTTTGCTAGCACGATTGTCACTGGGCAGGAAGGTGAGTCAAGACATAACATTCTCCTCAAAGAATGGCAAAAACCCACTTCAGTTTTTCTTTTTCCCATTTCCATGTGTGTGCATGTATATGCATATTTTCATTTGCCTGTGAATGTCCCAGACTATGTTGGAAACCATCTTTAATTGCGCTTCTAACTTCGAATTGAGGCTGGGTTTCTCAATCAAACCCAGACCTTGCCTGTTATAGGTAGGCACCATGCTCACTGGGCATTTTCACCTGGATACTGGGGACTTGAATTCCAGTTCTCACGTTTGAATGGCAAGTGTTTTAACCACTGCACATTTCAGTGCAGGTATTGTTGAGATGCACATAAGGTGGAAACAGGGTGCTGCTGTGACACAGGACAGGAGACTTGCTAAGGATGTCATGTTTGTTGAGGGAGAGAAGATGCAAGGAAAAGGAGACAGAGGAGGAGGAAAAAGGAAAAGAGAGGCTTGAGGGACTGAGAGGAAATAATGGGAAGGAGAAAGAGAGGAGATAAACAGAAATAAAGTAAGAAAGAGGGAAAGTTAAAAGAGGATAGAGGGAGGAATGTGGGATGCGAGAGAAAAAGAAAACAAGAGAGGGGGTAGAGATAAAGGAAGAGAAGAGAGAAGAAAGGGAGAAGATATGAAAAGAGGGAGGGAAAAGCAAGAAAAGGAGGGGCGGAACCAATGAGGACCAGTAGCCAGAAGGCTAGAAAAGAGGCGAGGCCGAGGTGCTCGATGAGCTCGTCGCTCACCCGTCTGGCCTTGACTGAACGAGGCTATAAGGCCCCGCCCCGGCCCCGTCCACCGCCGGCCAGGCCAGCGCAAGCTAGGAAGCAGCTGGCTCTTAAGGAGGCGACATGTACCGGCTCCTGTCAAGCGTGACAGCTCGGGCTTCGGCCACCGCAGGCCCAGCCTGGGGTGGAGGGCGGCGCGGGGCGCACAGGCGACCCGGCCTGCCTGTGCTGGGCCTTGGTTGGGCCGGCGGCCTGGGGCTCGGGCTGGGGCTGGCGCTCGGGGCGAAGCTGGCGGTCGAGCTGCGGGGCGCCACCCCCATTCAGTCCCCCGCGGACCCCGAGGGGTCTGGCGCTACCGATGTGCCTCACGAGCAGACCCCGGGCTCGGGGAGCCCGTACACGTCTGCGCCGCCCGCCGCCAGGGGCTTCTCCAGAGCCATCGAGAGTAGCCGCGATCTGCTGCACCGGATCAAGGTGCGGGCCCAGTGGGCGTCAGGGCGGCGGCTGCCGAGAAAGACTTTCCGGTTTCCGACAGCCTGGCCACGGGCTGACGCTCTCAGGGTTGCTCAAGTAGCAGCTGAGGTCACTGGCCGCGGAGGGGCCCGCCCCTTCCCCTTTAGAGAGCGAGTCCTGTGCACCTCGACCGCAATCGGAGCAGAATCCTTACCCTCCTGGTGGGCGGGGCCGCAGAGTGGGCGGAGTCAGTTCCACTTTTGAACCACCGTGGGTTTTTTTTCCCTTTCCTCTTAGGACGAGGTTGGCGCCCCTGGCATTGTGGTTGGAGTTTCTGTAGATGGAAAAGAAGTCTGGTCAGAAGGTGAGTTCAGCAAGTGGCTCATTTTGTTACTAGTGAAATAAAGTACTGATATTTTACAGGTTGGAGTTGCGAAAAGTGGCACATAGAGACAATGTATCACTAGAATAATCAGGCTATTTTATTTATCACTGAAAAGTTTAAAATGTAACTAACTGGTTTAGGAGTATAGCTCAGTGGAAGCTCGTTTGCTTAACCTCCATGTGTGAGGGCAAAAGAAAGTAAATAATCAAATTGTGTGATACAAGTACATGGATATGTTCAAAATGCTTTGTTTATTCTCCCAGTTTACTCTTAAGAGTTGGTCTGAAAATGGAATGTAGAACAATCCATTAAATTACCACTATCACATATTAGGTAACCCTTATTAGTAACTAAAACATCAGTTTCTGCATATTTTTATTCTTTAATCCAGTAATTTTTTTTATTCCCCACTTTTGTAAAAAGCACTATACCAAGTATTAGGAATGCATGATATCCCTGGTTCTTAATGAGTTACAATCTGTTATTATATTTACTAGGCAGAAGTGTTAACTGTTTTGTTTAACAACAAAAAGCTTGAAGTGGTTTGGGATGTAGCTTAGTTGGTGCTTGCTCTTGGGTACAAGTTCTGGATACAATCCCTTGCACCACATAAATCAAAGTGGCATGGACCTGTGGTTCCATTCCTCAGGAGGTAGAAGCTGGAGGATCAGAAGTTCAAGGTCACATAATGTGTTTCAGGCCAGCCTGAGCAAATAGAGACCCTTGTATTCATCCCTCCCCAAATTTAGAAGCTTTGAAAGAGCCATTTATATTTCTTTTATGGTAAGTTTATCAAAGCACTATTTCATAACATAGCTTCTCCGTTATGAACAAATTGCTCCAGTTCATCCCCTGGGTTTTATTTATTTATTTGTTTGCTTATTTAGTTAGTTAGTTAGTTAGTTTTTCAAGACTGGGTTTATCTATGTAACAGACCTGGCTGTCCTGGAACTTACCTTGTAGATCAGGCTGGCCTCAAACTCATAAGAGAGCTGCCTGCCTCTGCCTTCTGAGTACTGGGATTCAAGATTTTAGCCACTACACCCAGCTCATCACCTAGGTTTTTAGTAAATCATATTTCAGGCATTATTTAAGGAAAGCAGTAGTTTCAGAAAATGTTGGCGGAAGTGGTAGGGTCTTGGAAAATTATACTTCACTTGAGTATATGTGTATTCTAATCAATATAGTTAATGAAAAAATTAACAAGCTGGACATGGTAGCACATACCCATAACCTTAGCACTAAAGAGCAGAGGCAAGATCACCTTGAGTTTGAGGCCAACCTGGGGTACATATAGGAAGATCCTGATCCAAAAAGCATAACAGGGGCAGGGCTAGAGAGATGACTTAGTGGTTAAGAATATTTGCTTCTCTTGCCAAGTGTCTGGGTTTGGTTCCTACATGGTGGCTCACACTATCTGTAACTCCGGTTCCAGAGGATCTGATACTGATACTCACTTCTAGCCAATATGGGCATGCATATAATATATATTATATAATATATATATATTTATTATATATAATATATACACACACACATATATGCATGTGTGCATGTGTGTGTGGGGGGGGGGTGGGTTTTGCTCGTATGTATGCCCGTGTACCATGTGCATAGTTTGTGCCCACAAAGACCAAACTTTACAACCTGAGTTCAATTCCAGGGACCAGTATGGTGCAATTTGTCCTCTGACTTCTGTAGGTTCATGTAACACACACACTGCAGCTGCATATTAAGCATGTGGTTAGAGAATTTGACGTATTTTTATATTCATTTTATTTGCTGGCTATTTTAAAGAATTCAGTGAAGATGCTCAAAAACAGGAAACTACAATATGAGGAATTATGAAGAATGGTGAAGTTTACCTTAAAGAATGTAAATTAATTAAAGTGTAGAGTAGCAAGCATGGTTATACAGATCTGGCTACAATATCTGTCACCCCACTTTTGATACCAAAGTCTATATGAGAGTTCTCTCAGAACTTATAGAATGAATCTCTCTCTCTCTCTCTCTCTCTCTCTCTCTCTCTCTCTCTCTGTTTATATAGAAAGTGGATTTATTAGAATGATTTACAGCTGTGGTTAGCTACTCCAACAATGGCTGGCTATGAATGAAAAGTCAAAGATTCCAGTAAGTGTTCAGTCAATGAAGCTAGATGTCTCAGCTGGTCTTCATTAAATGCTAGAATCCCAAACAAATAGGCTCTAATGGGAGTTAAGGAATGGACTTACTAGCAGGCTGAGATCAAATAGGCTAAGAGCAAAAGCGTCCTTCTTCCGTGTCCTTGTATAGGCTTCCTGCAGAAGGCACAGCCTAGATTAGATCTGAATTAAAGATCTGGATTAAAGGTGTGTCTTCCTGTCTCAAAGATCTGGATTAAAAGTAGATCTTCCCACTTTACTTCAAATTAAGCAGAAATCCCTGATGAGTATGCCCTCTATTTTGCATTTTAATTCTAGGTGTAGTCAAGTTAACAGCCAAGAATAGCCATCACAATACTAGTAATCCCAAACAGAAGTAGTGTCATAAATTCAAGGTCAACCTGGGCTATGTAAAAAGAAGTGTTATGGTCATATTGTTAAACTAAGAAAAACTAATAGTATCTGAAAATATTGGATGAAAAATTGTTGGCTGCCAGGTAAACTCTAGTTCAGCTATAAATGCTTCCTACTGTCAGTATTGGTAAGACTCTCATCCCTGCTAGTTAGTCCAATATTTTAAAAGCAATGCCTGGTGTATTTTAATTGATACAATTTCAGTGTCAGACTTTCTGCCTTTATTTCCTTTGAAGGTTTAGGCTACGCAGACGTGGAGAACCGAGTTCCCTGCAAACCAGAAACTGTCATGAGAATCGCAAGCATCAGCAAAAGCCTTACCATGGTGGCTCTGGCTAAACTGTGGGAAGCAGGGAAGCTGGATCTGGACCTCCCTGTGCAGCACTATGTTCCCGAGTTCCCAGAAAAAGAATACGAGGGTGAAAAGGTAGTGACACCCACAGCTCGTTTTCCCACTGGTATGTCACGCTGTGTATGCCAGAATCCTGATCTAAATATTCCGTAGAATTCGTTGGCTTGTTGTTGTTTCCTAGATTTCTTGTTCAATCTATATGATAATCTGTTGGCTACTTCTCTGTGAGCCTTCCTTCCAAAGCTGTTGTTGGCTTGTTTGCTACAGTTGGCCACTGTCCGTGAAGTTTTGTGGTTTTTGTTGTTTTGTTGTTAGGTTTCTGTCACAACAAGATTACTAATTTCCCACTTAAGTGGAATTCGTCATTATGAAAAGGACATGAAGAAAGTGAAAGAAGAGAAAGCTTATAAAGCCCTGAAGATGATGAAAGGGATGCCGCCATCTGACCAAGAGAAAGAACTGAAAGAAAAGGGAGGCAAAAATAATGAAAAGAGTGACTCGCCGAAAGCCAAGGCCGAGCAGGACAGTGAAGCCAGATGCCGCAGTGCAAAGCCGGGAAAGAAAAAGAATGATTTTGAACAAGGCGAATTATATTTGAAAGAAAAGTTTGAAAATTCAATCGAATCGCTAAGATTATTTAAAAATGATCCTTTGTTCTTTAAACCTGGTGAGTCCTGACTCCCTCTCCTAACAAAGTAGTTATTGTTAATGTTTCTTTTTTCAGAAAGGTCAAGACGTTGCTTGCCATCCTGATGGCTTTCAATAAGGTTAATGATTGTAATGGGCCAGTCTAGTGCCTGCATTGTGTGTGCCTGTGTGTGCAGGAGCGCGCGCGCGCGCGCGTGTGTGTGTGTGTGTGTGTGTGTGCTTGCGATTGCATGCATATATGAATGTCTGTGTTTGTGTGTGGTACATGTATGCTTGTGTATGTGTGCCTGTGTATGTGTGCATGCATTAGTGTGTATACATGTACCTGTGGAGGCCAAAAGACAATCTTGGATATCATTCCTCAGGAAGAGTTCTCATTGGTTTTGTTTTGTTTTTTACATTTTATTTATTTGTTGTGATGTGTGCAGAGGTCAGAGGTCAACTTTCCACAGTCATTTCTCCTTTTACCATGTGGGTCCCAGGGACTGAATTCAGGGGTTGGCAGCAAGCACCTTTACCTATTGAGCCATCTTGGCTCCCTAAAGCTAGGATTGCAAGTGTCATCAGCCTGACTTTTTTATGAGGGCTCTGGGGATTGAACCCTGGTCCTCCTGCTTGTTCTACAACCACTTTTCCAACTGAGCTATCTTTCCTAACAGCTAGGCAGGAGTGTCATGGAGGGCTACCCCATCATAGAGATTCTCAGTACTGAGATATTCATGGGCACTGTGGAAAGTGTTGGCATAATAGTTCTCCAAACAGAACTTGGGCGCAAGTGGAGAGGCGAAGGTTCTGCTGCCACATTTGTCCGTGGTTAGCATGTCAAGGGCTCAGCAGCCTGTCCGTACCTTTGTCCCTTAAGAAGCTAGTGTTAGTCAGCTTATCTTCCCCCAAATGCTAATCTATAAAATATTGCTTTTTCTTAGAGACAGCTGCTCACTGTGTAGCCCAGGCTGGCCTCACCTGTGATCCTCCTGTCTCGGTCTCCCAGGTTCTAGGATTACAGGTGTGTAGTACCATGCTTGGCTTTAGCCTTCTGTTCATCTTTATGTGTTTTTTTCCTTAAATTTACCTAAAATTGATGTACTATTTTCATTTCAAAAGCCATCTACGGGGCCGGAGAAATGGCTCAGCAGTTAAGAGCAAGCATGCACTGCTCTTGCAGAGAACCTGACCTCAGTTCCCAGCACCCACTTCTGGTGGCTCATAGCCATCCAAAACTCCAGCTCCTCCTGAGAATCTCATGCTCTTTTCAGACCTGGGAGGTCAATTAACCTCAATATGTACTCCCTTCCCCATACACATAATTTTAAAAAATATATAAATAAAAGATTTGATTGTGAATCAACATTATATAGATATAACTAAAAAGACCAATGGAAATATAATTTTTGGATTTTGTATTTAAAACTAAAGTTTCTACCCATTTTTAGTGTAGCTCATAAAATCTTAAGAATTCAAACCCCACATATTTGAACAAATTTTTATGCCTACATACATGTTATTAAAATAACTAATAGCTGGCAGCATAGCTGGGTAGTCATGGCACACACCTCTGATCCCAGCACTCAGGAGGTAACAGCAGGCAGATCACTGAGTCAAGGCCAGCCTGGTCTACAAAGTGAGTTCCAACCCAGCCAGGACTATACAGAGAAACTAAGATAGATAGAAAAATGGATGGATGGATGAATAGATGATATATAGATAGATCAATCGATAGAACTCATGTGACTAGTTATATCTTAAACAGTGGGATGTATTGAAGAGAACAAGACATTTAATCAAAGGCTAGCTGTGTGTTGTATGTTAAAGCTTTCATCAGGGCAAACCTGAATTCAAGGGCAACCTGTGACTTAGTCCACCCTCCTCTTGGCATTCACAACTTCTGGGCAATCAGTAGCCAGAAGGAAGATGCCTTTAAGTGGACTTTTTGGAGAAGTAGCTCTGAGCTCTAATGATCTCTAAATAAGGCCTGACACCCCAGTGACCCCAGAACTCTGCTCTGCCCTTTCAATATACCAAACTGAAATAGTGTTGTTCTTTTATCCATAAAAAGAAACCCAAAGAGTCTGTGTCTCTCTCTGCACATGTTATTGCTCTTCTCTTCCAGGAACTCCAAGTTTTAGCTTTTGCTGTGCTCACCACAGCCTGTTTGGGTTCACTTCCAGCACTTTTCACACACCCACCCCCCACCCTCACAAAAAGACAATTAATGGAGAAGTCAAATACTTTTCTCTACCTTTCTATTTTTATTGCCAATTTGAAGGGCTTTGTTTTGTTTTGAGGTGGTATATATTTGCTTTTTTCATGTTCAGATAAAAGAGCAGCTTCAGACAAGGATTCATACAAGTCTGCAGTCCCTGTGTTGATCACTGTGTTATTCTTGTGTCCTAGAGCTTGATATTTAGGGAGTTGGACTAAGCATGGGCATTACAAAGCTAACCAGGGTGTTGGCACATCACCCATAAACTGTATTTAGATGTTAAAGTAAAATATTACAGCTTTAAAAGTATGACTGTTTTCAGTGGAAATATATTTCACATATGTTTGAATAATAATTGAGCATTTTCTCCCCCTTTCCCCATGCAATGATGTCTCAAGGTAGTCAGTTTTTGTATTCAACGTTTGGCTATACTCTGCTGGCAGCCATAGTAGAAAGAGCTTCAGGATATAAATATTTGGACTATATGCAGAAAATTTTCCATGATTTGGACATGCTGACAACTGTCCAGGAAGAAAACGAGCCAGTGATTTACAACAGAGCAAGGTAAACAGACATCCACTGTGTCTGGCTGTGTTACGTCTTAACATTGTGCTGTCGGTTTAAAGTCAGACTGTCCTTGTTTCCATTCCAGTGTCAGCTTGACACATGTTTGGGAGCTTTTCTACATGTCTACTTTTTATGAGTAAAATGAAAGAAAGAAAGGAATATGTTTGTGGTGTCCCAAACCACCGGTAATCCCAGCACCAAGAGGATGAGGTACAGGGATTACTGTAAATTCAAGACAACCTAGGCTACACAGTGAGTGCCAAACTAAAATGAGACCATCACAGAGGGGAAGGGGGGCACAAGAACAATAAAGAAAGAACCAATCATGCCTCAAGCTCCTGAGTAATTAAGCCAAAATACTGCCTATCGTGTGCATAGACAATTTGGTTTTTAAACATCTTCTCTTATTTTTAATGTTGTATTTACCTCTTATTTTTTCCATACTTAAAGTTTATTTTGAAGTAATTCATACGTAGAGGAAGTTGCCATGGTGTAAGGAATACACATAGACCTGTTACCCAGCTTCCCCAAGTGTTACGCCATATTTATATTATCTGTATGTTGGTGTTTCCTGAGCCATTTGGAAATAAGCTGCAGACATGGTATTCATTACTCAAAAATGCTTAAATGTGCATCTTCTAAAAGTGAGGGCATTCATGCAGCGATTTAATCAAATCTACAGAGTTTATTCCAATTTTGCCAATTCTAATAATATCCTTTGTAACATGCCCTCACACATGCACATAGTGTTTGGTCCAAGGACGGATCCAGTAGCCCACATGTCATTTACCTGTTCTGGGGCTCAGAAGTTGCATGCTGTAAACTTGTCCAGTTATTGGTAACAGTATTTTAGTGCTTTGTTAAAGTGGTGCCAGGTTTCTCTTTCTTCTTTTTTTTTAAAGATTCCTTTTTATTTTATGTGTGTCTGTGTGTAGGTTTGTGTACAAGTGTGCAGTTGACCTAGGATGCCCTAATCTCTGCACTGGATCCCTGGAGTTGTGAGCTGCAAATGGGTACTTGCAACTGAACCCAGGTTCTCTGGAAGAACAACCAGTGCTCTAACTGCTGAGCCGTCTTTCCCTCTCTGCTTTTTATATTTGTTGGTTGTAATTCTATTAGTAGAAAGCTATTTTCCTCTCTTATAATCTATATGTTTATTCATACAAGGATACATTTGTAGGTTACCTTGATCAATGAGTCATAATCTGCCATCATATGGGCAAATGGTTAGTAGGTTGTACATATATTAAATATGTATTAAGGATTATTAGTTATGTATGTGTGTGTGCCTGCATGACTATATGTGAAATGTGTGTGTCTGTGTGTGTGTATGCGCGCTCATGGAGACTAGAGGACAGCATCAGATCCCCTGGAACTGGAATTGCATGCAGTTATGCATCGATTCCAATCAGCCTCCTAATTATGTACTGGGAACTAAACTCATGTCTTCTGCAAGCGCTGTAAGGACTCCTAACTGCTAAGCCATCTCTCTAGCCCCCAATATGTGTGTATTTTTACTTTTGAATTTTTGAGACAACTTTCATTATGTAGTCCAGACTGGCATGAACTCAGAATCCCCTACCTCAACCTCCCAAGAGCTGGGAATGCTGTACCTAGTGCTTATTTTCCTCTTTCTTTCTTTGTTTCTTTCTTTGTTTCTTTCTTCCTGAGACAGGGTTTTTCTGTGTATCCCTGGCTGTCCTGGAACTCACTCTGTAGACCAGGCTGGCCTCGAACTCAGAAGTCCACCTGCCTCTGCCTCCGGAGTGCTGGGATTAAAGGCGTGCGCCACCACTGCCCAGCCCTAGTGCTTATTTTTAACCAGGGTTTTAGAGTTGGTATTCTATGTATTAATAGTGAACATTAAAATATTCATGTCTGTGTGTTCATTGGCTTAGAATGGGAAATGTGCTCCCTCCTATGGGTTCTGTTCTTAGAAATTGAAAGATACTCAGTGAAATATGACCATCTAAAATGTTTAATCATAATTTTTGCTAGTAAACTTATAAAGGGGATTTTGGCAGATAATACCGAGGCCAGCAAGTAATCTGAGTTTTCCAGTTCTTGCTTCTGTTTTATTAATTAATATGTGATGTAATAGAAAGGTAGTGCATTGAACAATCAGCTGTTCATTTTTCCTTGCATCTCTCCAGTAATGCAAGCTTAGAAGGATATTGTTGTACTTTCAAAGGAAGAAGATAAATGGTGGTGTTGGGTTTTTAAGCTTTATTTTCCCATCTCCACATTGGTTTTGTTTAATCTTATGTTGTTTTGGCTAAATTATCATTTTAAATTGACATTTTTTTAAGTTTGTTTATTTTATTTATACAAGTGCACTGTTGCTGTCTTCAGACACATCAGAAGAGGGCATCAGATCCCATTACAGATGGCTGTGAGCCACCATGTGGTTGCTGGGAATTGAACTCAGGACCTCTGGAAGGACAGTCAGTGCTCTTAACCACTGAGCCATCTCTTCAGCCCCTGACATTTTATTTTAAAGGACTAAACATGTATTGTGAATCAGTCTGTGGCCTAAAAGGCAGAAGAAATTAGGGTAGCAGCAAGCAATGAACTTTAGTTTTAAAGAAGGCCTGTGGTTCCTGAGCACTTGAGATTCTCAGTGTTTGAGATAACATCATCTGAGTATCATCTGTAGGTTTAGCATCATACTCCACTGAAAAACGGGAAAAAGGGTAAATGCTAATGCTAATGTTTGTCTGTTGAATCTAAAAAATGATTATCTCGTGCCAACAGCCGACTATGTGTGCATGCAAGCCCATGAGTACGCATAAGCCAGGGGGTCAGGTGTCTTCCTCTCTCTTCCTTACTCCCTTGAGATAGGACATCTCACTGAACCTTGGCTAGACTGCTAGCACGATCCTGGGATCTATCTGACCCAGCCCCCAGTACACACTGGAGTTGCAGGCACATGTGGGCATACTCAGTGTTTACATGTATACTGATCTAACTCGGGGCCTTATGCTTGCACAGACCTATCCCGACCTATACCCACCGACCTAGCTCAAGCCTGTTTCTAATCTGAACATTAAAGCTCTATGATTGTACATAGATAAGCTATTACTTGCTATTTCATAACTTGCAAAGAATCACAATACTATGTGTGATGCTGAGTTAGTTTTCATGTTAGCCCTCATCCTTTGCATAGCTACAATGAATTTTGGTTTTACTAGAAGGGTCCTATTGGTTCAGAGGTAAAAGGTTTTTGTTTGTTTATTTGTTTTGATTTTTAAGAAAGATTTATTTATATAAAAATTGTGTATGTATATGATTGTCTGGGTATAGTTTTGTTCATGTGAGTCAGGTGCCAATGAGGCATAAGGGGTGGCAGATCCCCCGAGCTGGAGGCACAGGAGGTTGTGAGCTTCAAGAAATGAGTGCTAGTGACTGACCTCTGGTCCTCTGCAAGAGCAGTATGCGCTCTTAACTGCTGAGCCGTCTCTCCAGCCCTGACTTGCTTGGATTTTGGTGATCCCATATAAAAGTGCTAGTTGGTTCATTTTAGTTAAAAGTACCACTGATATAAAACAAGGCAGGGATAGAATGTGGCTCAGTACTAGAGTGTTTGCCTAGCATGCATGAAGCTCTGGGTATCTCTGCCTCAGCTCTTTATAAAGCCAGATACTGCAGCACAGTCTTTAAACCCAGCATACCTTGGCTACAAAGCAGTTCTGCTGTTCAGAGACTTTGTTTCAAACAAAGATAAGATCGGGCACAAAAATAGTATTGTCTCAACTTTGTTTTTATTTAATTTGATGGAGTATCTATGTGGGCCTCTAAACTCATATGTGATTCTTTTTTTTTTTTTTTGTATTTTTGGGGTTGTTGTTGTTTGCTTTAAGACAGAGTCTCTCTCTCTAGCCCTCACTGTCTTTAGATGTGTAGACCAGGCTGGCCTTGAACTCACAGAGATCCTCTACTCTGCCTCCCAAGTGTTCGGATTAAAGGAGTGTACCTCGCCCAACTTTCTTTGTAATTCTTTCTTTCTTTCTTTTCTTCTTAAGATTAAAATCACTAGGCTTTTTAGGGCTGTTCTGGGAGAAAAGGTAATCTTTTAAAAATATGCACCCATGCCAGGAATAGTGGCTTATGCTTTTAATTCAAACACTAGGGTGGCAGAGGCAGGTGGATCTCTGTGACACTGAGGCCAGCTTGGACTACATAGTGAGTTTCAGGACAGCCAGAGCTATATAGTGAGACCCCGTTTCCAAAACAAAGAAACTAACAACAACAAAATCCCCACAAAAATATGTACCTAGAAAAACTTTAAGTAAAATTTAGTAACCACATTTTTTTTCTATCAATTTTCTGCACTGATTTGTACAAAGCGACAGCTTGTTGGTATACTGATCTGTTGGCATAATCATACTTGCTATAATAATATTTGTTATAATACCCTGACCAATGCTTTTTTAGGGTTGTTGAATGAATCTGTGTCCCCTTTGTCATTTTTTCTGTGTATGATGTGTGTGTTTAACATGTCACCATGAGGCGGAACATGATGATTCACAGCTGCATCCGATAAGGCTAAAGTCAGAGGATGAGGAGATAGAGGCCAGCCTTGGATGTAGAACAAATTGTAGGCTAGCCTGGGCTAAATAATAAGACCCTATCAAACTGAAAAACTAGTGACACCTGAGGACCATCTCCTGTTTAAAGTATATTCCCTCAGTATCTTACACTTCAAAATACTAAATGCTTTGGTCATTACTATAGCCCAAGGCCAAAGTTTTCTGTAAGGAAGGGAGAGGTGGGATTCATGCTTAATTCATAATTGTCTTGAATAAAACTGAGGCTGTCCTAGATGCCCAAATAGGAACAGGGATCCTGTACAGGTAATATACAATGTTGATTATGTGGAGCAAAATGCCCTCCACCTATGCAGTAAATGAAATAAGGCTAAGCTAACACCCACAAGAGCAGAGTGAATGGTTTACCTCTGAGAGGAACTCAGTTTGTTGGTGCGGAGTCCTTAGTCAATCCATTGGTTTATTAGGTCTTGTTAGTGTTTTCTGTTGGCGTGGTACTTCAGTTTTGGTTCTAGGTTAGAGTGCAGAACCATATGAAACAAAAGAAAACCCTCTGATTCCTAAGCTGATTGTTCCTAAACAAACTAAGGGGGTCTTTGGGCTGTTATATTTTGGTATCATGGGTATGGCTTTACCTTCTGCTTGTTTCCTGGTGTCTTTTAGAACTGTGGATTGTTCTTGTTTCCTGGTGTCTTTTAGAACTGTGGATTGTTCTTGTTTTAAGCTCTTTCATGCCTTTAGCTGACAGGCTAGCAGGTTCAATTTAAATGTAGGTTTTTGGTTTTATTTAATTTTTTAAAAAGATTTATGTATGTGAGTACACTGTTGCTGTTTTCAGACATACCAGAAGATTACAGATAGTCGTGAGCCACCATGTTGTTGCTGGGAATTGAACTCAGGACCTCTGGAAGGGCAGTCAGTGCTCTTAACTGCTGAGCCATTTTTCCAGCCCCTTGGTTTTATTTTTATTTTTCAATTTTTCAGTGAGTTTTTGTTAGTAGTTACTTCATGATTCAGGGTCCCCCTTCACTGCTCAGATATAATGGTAGGGGATGGAGGAGAGCAGGGAAGAGCCAAGTCAGATCTTCTCAGGAAGCATGTCTTCTGCCTGGAAACCATCCCAGGCTAAGACCCAGAATGTGGCATGTCGTCAGAGACAACACCCCTTCTGTGGGTAGCCTTCTTAACAGCAGGGGAAGTCCAAGCTGTTCTGCCAGTGGTTACTGATCTGGTTTTGGCTTGGGAAGGGGCTGTCAAGAGGGGCAGTCTTGTAGTTTGTGATTTCAGTTTTCTGTTCTCAGCCTTGGTGCTGACTCCTAAAGCCACCCCTAAGAGCTCAGTGCAGCCTTTAGCAAAGACTTTGGCAGATTCGATGCTTCACTTGAAGTGTTAAGTGAGGTTGCTTTTTGTAGTTGCATTCTTTGCTGCACAAGGTTGTGTTTTCCTATACTGGGGATGTAACCCATGCTAGGCAAGAGCTTTGCCATGAAGCTACACCCCCAGATGCTTATATGCATTTTAAAATTTAGTTTGTTTCCAAGCCTCTCATACCAATAAAAAATGAATATGTAAGTTCTTTGAAAAACATTAGAAGGTATTTTTAAATGAAATATTTCAAATTTCTTACTTTGTAGATGTAATTTCCTGCAGTTGTATAATGCTGCTCTTTTGTAAAATGTTGGAGAATTCTAAGTAAGAGGAGGCTGCTTGTTATCTGCCTCACTCCATCAGCTATCCAGACAACACAGGACCATTGACCTCCTCAAGGATCTGTGTGTTCCACTTTTAAAGAAGTCCCTACGAGTTTAAAATAGTTCTGCTTACCTTCCTTCTGAACAAAATTATTTTCATAAAAAGCTGATTTGTTTTCTGTCCAAAGAAGTTGAGAGATTTGAGTCTAGAATCTGCAGCTATAATGTTTAGGTGTCTAAATTAGCTTGATTAGCTGGCACCATGAGAATGATCAGAGTTGAAGAAGCTACTGTAGGAGAGCTACGGGAATGGGAGGCAGGAGGCAGGCAGAGCAGACATTGACCAACTAGTGTTCGTGAAGGTAATGTTAGGCACGAGAAGACACATATTAAGATCTCTGTTGCTGGGCATGATCATGCATGCCTGCGATTCCATACTCAGGAGGTGGAGGCAGAATAATTGCTGTTAGTTTGAGGCTGGTCTGTGCTATGTAGTGAGTTCAAAGCCAGCCTGCAATACATAAAAAAACACTGCCTAAAAAATCTTCTGCTGACTTAAAAGAAAATTACTTATTTTTATTTTATGGGTATAGGTGTTTTACCCATGTCTATGTAGGTGTACTCTATGCATGCCTTGTGCTGAGGGAGATCAGAAGAGCTCCTGAAACAAGAGTCACAAACAATTGTAACCATGGCTCAAACAATTGGCCTGCCATATGGGTACTGAAAATCAAACCCAGGTCCTCTGCAAGAGCAGCAAGCGCTCTTAACCACTGAGCCGTCTCTCCCGTACCCCCAGCTTGTGGCCACCTCTTTCTTAACAGCTAGTCCTACTTCGTACAATTATGAGCTGGGCTTTTAGGGGATATTATATGTTATATTTTATAAGAAGAAAAGGAAGCCAGGGATATGTTTAATAGAGTGAGGTACGGTACAATGGAAGGGGGTGCCTCTGCGAGCCCATGCTGAGGTATCCCTTCCCCACATGACGGATATAGTATGGAATAGAGTTTATTTAGGGCATGGGAAGGGGAGTAGAGACGGGGGGAGGGGGATGAACACATGGAGGGGGGGGAGGAGAATGGGGAGAGAAGGGACAGAGAGGGTAAGAGAGCAAGAGAGCAAGAGAGAGAGCAGGGGCAAGCAGCTCCTTTTATAGTGAGTCAGGCACACCTGGTGGTTGCCAGGTAACTGTGGGGTAGAGCCTAGAAGAAATGCTAACATTGTAGAATCATGAAAGAAAAAAATTGGAGTCATTTTTCAAACTATATGTTCTCATGGTCCCTCTAAAGTTATGAATTTTAAAAGGATATAAGTTTGGGAGGGAGAAAGGCCCACAGGTAATTTCAGTAAACGTATTTCAGCCTTTCTTCAGAAGCACATTAGAGAATTGTTCGTGTTAGTAGGAATCCAGTTTTGGGGGCTGGAGGGATGGCTCAGCAGTTAAGAGCACTTGCTGCTCTTACAGGAGACCGGGCTTTGATTCTTAGTGCCCACACTGTGGCTCACAATTATCTGTAACTCTTAAGCACTGAGCCATCTCTCTTTAACTCTGATGTCTTCTTCCAGGATTCTACTGTATCCCCTAAAAACCCAGCACTTAATCAGAAGAAGTAGGATGAGCAGTTAGGAAGAAGATGTAGACGTGGCTTTAGAGGATCCCAGGGATGTGACTGAGAGCTCAGAGAGCAGAAGGGCCCAGGAGGAGTGACAGGAAGTGCTGGTCGGCACTGATGATGGGGACTGCAGGCAGGAGTTGGAAGAGCGTGGAGACAGACAGCAGTTGAGGAAGGTAGAGAACAGACGGCCCTTTAGTGGTTACAGACTGATAGAGACTACCATCTATAATCAGGTTGTAGGACCAACAGAGGGGGGGTAGGAGAGCAGATGTGAGCTCCCTCGTGCAGTTCAGCAGGAAAGAGAGACAAGAGACTGGTTATTGGAGACAACATGATATTTTTCTTCCCTTTGGAAGAATCTTTGTGTGTGTGTGTGTGTGTGTGTGTGTGTGTGTGTGTGTGTGTGTGAGAGAGAGAGAGAGAGAGAGAGAGAGAGAGCGCTAGGGTGAAGGAGCCGGAGTTCTTAACACAACATAGACAGCCCTTCATGACCAGTACCCTGTCCAGTCTACTGTCTACTTCTCCAGCATTTTCTCTGTTTCCCCTCCCACTCCCCTCCTTCATCCAACCGAACTGCTTGCTGCTCCTCTGTGTGGCCTCAGTCTTCTTGTACAGCACTGTTTGGGTGTCTTACATCCATCTTGCTGGGCAGACTGTAACCTGTTTCTCAAAAGGTGATCCAGAACCAGCAGGATTGGCTGGTGAGACAGCACACAGTGGTAGACTGTCTTGTTTTAAATCTGGCTCTGCTATTCCCAAGCGAAGTAAGCATTTATAATAACACTGATCTCTGATATTCTGTCGGAACAAATGAGTTTGTATATTAATGCTTATTAAAATGATCTGACATACAGAAATAACTATATAAATATTTGTTTACTAAAGTAATCACAGCAGTAAAGGTGAGACTTGGGATTCAAACTGAACTTTGCTGAACCAAGCCTTTCCCACAATCTCTAGAAAGTACTATGTTGTATCGTCAGACACGGCATTTGTGTGCTGTTTTTGTCCAAGAAATCTAATCTTCCAAGTATCAACCTTATTTCTACAGATCCTCATGTGTACACTTTTTATTACAAAATTTATTTGAGGCACCTGATTCAACACTAAGCCCAAGGACTAGGAATATATACCCAACATAAATATTATTAACCTCATGCATGGGGCAAATATGTAATATTAATCAGTGCATTGTTGCAAGTATTAAAAGTTAGATATGCTTACTATGGGAAAGCCACACCGATAGGAAAAGATTCTGTCTCTGCTTTAGTTCATTAAGTAGATTACCTACCCAGTTATCACTGTGACTTGAATTATACTGAAGGGTTATGGATAGTTTGTAATTGGGTATGGTCGCTACACCCCACCTCTTCTGTATACATTGTCACATGGAAAGTCAATGACAATAGACTATTAAGTTTTTTAATGATTATTCTTACTTCATTTTAGATTTTATGTGTACAATAAAAAGAAACGTCTTGTCAACACACCTTACGTGGATAACTCCTATAAATGGGCAGGTGGTGGATTTCTGTCCACGGTGGGTGACCTCCTGAAGTTTGGGAATGCAATGCTGTATGGCTACCAAGTTGGGCAGTTTAAGAACTCAAATGAAGATCTCTTGCCTGGATATCTCAAGCCAGAAACGATGGTGATGATGTGGACCCCAGTCCCTAACACGGAGATGTCCTGGGATAAAGAGGGCAAATACGCAATGGCGTGGGGTGTCGTAGAGAAGAAGCAAACGTATGGATCCTGCAGGAAGCAGCGGCACTACGCCTCACATACTGGAGGTGCTGTGGGTGCCAGTAGCGTCCTTCTGGTCCTTCCTGAAGAACAGGACCCAGAGGCCATGAATAACAAGGTTCCCCCACGAGGAATAATCGTCTCTATCATATGCAACATGCAATCTGTTGGCCTCAATAGCACTGCTTTGAAGATCGCCCTGGAATTTGATAAAGACAGAGCCAACTAATCCTAAACAGCAGGCGGCACAAGTCCTTTCCCTCTTTGAAATGTTGACGTTCCAAAATACATAAACACTTTTAAGAATACATTTGTAATAGAGTACAGCTAAATGTGGAAAATTATGTACCTCTAATTGCTTAATTTTGTAACTGCCTTTTTATTGGACAATTAGTTCTTTACACTCAGGGAAATAACAGTTGTTTCTACTTTTTTTTTTTTTTAAAAAACAAAAATGTGTTAACTCTTGAAATAAAATATCCTGATAGAAGAAGGCACTTTTTTGTTTCTAGGTTTTTTGTTTACTTTCTTTACAGTCTGGCTGTGTAGCATAGACTGCCTTTGAACTTAAATCTTCCTGCTTTACCTTCCAAGTCCCTGGATTATAGTCATGAGCCACCAAATGTGGCTACAACATGTACTTTTTAAATGTGTAATAGAGGCTGTCTCATGCAGCAGAAGGCTGTAAATATTGACCTTTTTATTTAAACAGTGAAGACACTCATGAGAATCACATATGTATGAATATAAATATGAATATTGCAGCTTAAAAGAAGGCCCTGGAATTAAAGAGTAATATGGTTGGGTGGGTCTGGGGCACAGTCTGTAAAGAGGTTGCAGACAACACAGTAGTTAAGAGACTAGTATATGTAGTATACTATCGGAGCATCTGGACTGGAGGAAAGCTTCCAGGATGGCCTGCAGCCAGTCCTGTCACCCACGGGCCTCCCTGCAGGGCTGCCTGACTCCTTGTTTTGTGGGCTTAAGAGCAAGTTGAGGAGAGGGAGAAAGGGAATGGAAGTACGGCACAGCTGGCACAGTGCATCACATGTTACGAGCTAGCCAGAATCCACTGCAAACGTTCGTGTGCACCACTGTGACCAGATACCTATCAGAAACAATGGAAAATGAAGGCTTGTAGTCTCAGAGTTGCCATCCATTGTGGCATGGAAGGTATGGGAACAGGAACAGATAGTACAGAAGAAGCGGTCCTGTACCATCATGTGTGGTGAATTCTACTGGTCTAATAATCACAGATCACCCCTGATGAATACTGAGAATCTTCAGAGCCATTGTGGAGGCAGCCACCACAGATGGCTTATTGTAGTGTTGACTTTAGGATACTTTGTTGTAACAGACACAGATGTTATATGCTGGAGACTGCCTGTGTGCCAGTGGAGACAGGAAAACAGAAAGATGTCAAAATTTTTATGTACTTTATGAAAGAATTTTTCTGTACTTCTCAACCCTAAGTCTGTTTCTTCACTTTCTTCTTTATAACAGTAAATCAGTGTCTGGGTTGTGAGATTATGACAGCACCAGTTCTTTTAAACATGTTCATCTCTTTCTGGCACATAAAAGGTAGGTGGAATCCTATGCTGTAACCCCTATGCTGAGGAAGGGAGACAGGCAGGTCCTGAAGACTGCTGGCCTGTAATCATGGAGTACTGGGGTCAGTGGGCGATAACATGGAGAATAGAAGCAGAGGACACTGGACTGGCCGACCTCTGGCCTCCACAGCTCACTTCCTTACCCAATTCAGTTAGAAACAGAATTGATAAATTTTCATATCTTAAGAAGGGGTCTGTCTCCAGTGACTGAACCTTATTCAGGAAGAGATATGGTCTTATTTTTGTTCTTTTTACTTAAACTGGTTACAAATGATTTATTTAAATGGCTTTGTATTAAATTGATCTTTTATGAACATAAAAAAAGGCACAAAAAATTTACAACAAATACCCATATTTCCAATGGTGAAAATTTTAAGTGTTAACATGTCAAATTTTCTTCACCTAAGCATGATAACGAAGAAAAAACCTGAAGACCCTTTGACTAACATCCAAAGCCCCACTGCTTTTGCCTCGCAGGGACTATCAGGATTGGAGGGTAGCCTCTCATTTCCTTGCTTGACACTTTCACATATGTAATGCCTACTATTTTCCATCACATTTATACAGATATACACTTTCTACCTTCCTGAGAACTCAACTGTACATTATGAGTTATTGTAATCTGGTCAAGTTTATACAAATCCAGCTTACTGTAACAGCTGCTGTCAACTATCAAATTATATTACACATTATTTTGCACTATCCACTATCTGTTCTGTTTTTTTCTTTGGTTTGTTTGTTTTGTTTTGAGACGGGGTTTTTGTGTAGAGCAGGCTGTCCTCAAACTCAGAGATCCACCTGCCTTTCTTCTGCTGGGGTTAAAGGCATGCGCTACGACCTCAATGTTTTGTGAGTTAAACCATATGGCATTCTGTACTTATACCAAAAAATAAACCACTTGAATATAGACAGTTTTACATACGCCTTATATGGTGACTTTATTCTTTTAGCATCTGATTTTTTGACTACATACTAGATGGAAAATGATATGAATGTTTACTTAGACATATTTTCATGTGTCCTTTGATCTTTTGGACGTGCTCACAGTGTAGGAATAAGTAATTGATGGATTCTAGAATTCTTCTAGCACATTGTTTAATAGTTGCAATTTCCTCTTGTTCTGTCATACAGTTTAACTTTTGGTGTGACTATCCAGCACAGGAGAGCTGTTTCTCTACCCTCTAGAAGCTGGGTTGACTTTGACCTTCTGACCTGTGAAATGTGGCAGAGGTACTGTATGAAGTCCTGCTCTTAAGCTTTTAAAAGGGATCTTCCTTCTTGCCTTCACTCACTGAGGACAAGCTTTCTGAATAACCAACATGTCCTAGACACCAGCTAGCATCAGTTGTGAGGCATGACTAAAACCATGCTGCAACCAACTGAGCTTCACCTCCAGTTAAAGCTGCATAAGGGTAACTTGATGAGACCAGCAGAGTAATCAGCCAACTTACACAATCATGAGAAAAAATAAGTAAGTCATCACTATCTTAAGCCGTTAAACTTGGGGATGGCTTTGGCTTGTTTTAGTAACAGCAAGCAGTCAACACAACTGTGCCTGTTTGACAATAAGGACAGTCAGAGGAAAATATAATTTTAAAATACTTTTATTTTGAATAGAAACAATTCCCTTTTAAAGAAATGAAAAACTCACAATTAGCAGAATGCTGTTTTTGTAAAGACATCATGCTAAGTACTTTGTGTATATCATTTTATCTCCAAAACCCTAAAGTACAATTTTCCTTATCTTTCCTTGATTCAGTCCTAGCTATTTTGACCATTATCCTGTCCTCTCACAGTATGTGTGTATTCTAAAAATTGGCCAATTCTCCCCCCCCCCCAAAATCATACTTTATGGGCTACAACTTTATCAGATCTAAGTTTAGTAAAACAAGTAAGTCACATGAAAATATAAAATGGGCCTGGGCTGGGTGGTGGCACATGCTTTTAGTCCCAGCACTGAGAAGCAGAGGCAGGTAGATCTCTGAGTTAAAGGCCAGCCTGGTCTACAGAGTGAGTTCTGGGATAACCAAGGCTACACAGAGGAACCCTGTCTTGAAAACAAATAGTCTGGAAGTCCAGCCCGGTTATAGTTAACATGCCTAAAATGTGCAAGGGCCTGGTCTAATGCAGCTACAAAAATAACCTTAGTTTCATTAGAAAATTTGGCTGTGTCGGATATGGTGGCACTATGAAAACAGAGGGAGATGGATCTGTTGAGTTTGAGGCCAGCCTGGTCTATAAATTGAGCTCTAGGACAGAAAAAGATGTAACAGAGAAACCCGTCTCAAAAAAAAAAAAAAAAAAAAGGCTACAAACCAAGAACAGTGTATTACTCAAAATACAAACTGAAACCCAAAGACAGCACTATAAAGCCACTCTCCTATATTCTCATTACATTCAGGAAAATAGAACACAGCCAGGACTTCTGAGCTTTGGGTCTGCACAGCAGTGGCAGCTTGTTTCTGTTGCTACAGACTAATCAGGACCAGAAATACATCCCAAGAAGTATTTGAAAGTAGGCCTCAAACTAAATCTTCAGGGCTTTTTTTCCCCTTCTGGAAGTACTGGGGATTGAACTAGGGTCTCCTGTATACTGGGCAAGTAAGTAAGTGCTCTACCACTAAGAAACAGCCCCAGTCCTAATTTTTTTTTTTTCCCCTAATAAAGTTTTGGTACACAAGAAAACAGGACCTAATATAGAAAATGAGCCAGATGTAGAAGACATAAATTGAGAACATTTGCCATTCTGAAACAAATCAAATATTTAAGCATGGATCAAAATAGCGACATCATGGCTTGACAGAACTCTGCCTATACATGTGAAAATGGAATAATATCCTAAGGTACATTTAAGTACACTCAATATTTAGAATGGTCTGAAAGTCAAATATTTAGGGTGTGTGCATTCTTGAAATGGGGTACAAACTCATCAAAATATACTTTTAAATGTTTTAACTTAGATTACATACACAGTACAGCTAGATGTATAGCATACCCACATGTAATTTTAAAAAGAAAAAAAAAAAGAGGGGCTGGAGAGATGGCTCAGTGGTAAAGAGCACTGACTGTTCTTTCAGAAGTCCTGAGTTCAATTCCCAGCAATCACACGGTGGCTCACAACCATCTGTAATAGGATCTGATGCCCTTTTCTGGTATGTCTGAAGATAGCGACAGTGTACTCATATACTTAAAATAAATAATTCTAAAAGAGAGAGAGAAAAACAGAGGGGCAAACTTGTCCATAATTAAAACTTTATTGAAAAACTGACACCAAAATAGGAGATCATTGTTGTAGACTTTATAAAATCAAACAATAATTACATTGTCTTGGTAAAGTAACTGAAGTTGATAAGGCTTTCTGTGAAAAACACAAATTCAGGAACTTGTATAGATGGTTAGTGTTGCTTTCTTCTAAATGAACAGCCTGCAAAGGAATCAGAAGAGAGTATTAGATATCTTACTCTATTTTTGGTGTGATTTTAGTGGCAAAAAGTACTTCTTAAATAAAAAAAAGTTTCAGAAATCTTAGATTAGATGTAGGAATGTTAGATTTTAAATAGAAAACAGGTTTCTGAGTATTAGGATTAATACAAATTTGCTACAGTAACTGTTGTATGGGTTTATTCTGACATAAACATAATGGTCACTTGTTTTCAAATTATACCATGGAATCTATTTAAGACCATAAACCAAATTCAATAGTTCAAACTGTTTTGAAGATTCTTATTCCCCAATTCCTCAGTCCCTTTCCTCTTCGGTCTCCTAAAAAGGTAACTTTGACTAGAGTTCTCAGACGTTAGAACTCTGCCATGGAGACTATCAGCTAGCGTATGCATACAAGGTTCCAACGGCATGGCATGAAAATAAGTTCCAGAAATCCTGCAAGAGCACATTAACAGCAGTATTATTCTTATGTGTTGGGGGGGAGGGGGGGATGTGTGGGTGTGAAAAAGGTGGGGGGGGGACAGGGTTTCTCTGTGTAGCCCTGGCTGTCCTGAAATTCACTACATAGACTAGGTTGGCTTTGAATTCAGAGATCCACCTGCCTCTGTCTTGAACAATGGGATTAAAGGCCTGTGCCATCACACCCTCAGCTCTTACATGTCTTAGGTTGACTTTGGACTCTTATCTTACCTAGTCACACCAAACTGATCTCGGATTTACTGCTAATTCACTTGTAACTCTCCCAATGAAAACATGGAATTCACAGCTCTCCAAAATATATGCAAATCATCAGTATTATAGAGTTATAAATATGTATTATGAAAAACTATATACACAATTATTTATTGTATTAAAGTGAAGTTAGAATGTTATTAATTAGATTTTAAATGAAGAATGTTAGAATTTCAATTTGATTTTAATTAAGCATTAAGTATTTTTAAATTAAATAGTTATCCATAAAATAAAATGTGGGGCATTTTAACTGATACAACTGAGGTATTTGTTCCTTAACTGGCAACAATTTAAAAAACATTTTATGCACCAAATACATATGAAACAAAATATTAAAAAAAAATCTCATGATTAAACAAACAACCTGTGTTGTTATGCAGGCAGTTATACTTGCTTCCATTCTGACTTAGTTTTATTTTATTCCAAATTAAGCACGCAGATAAATAAATCTATAAGATTTTAAGTATTGTAAAGTTAGAAAAAATAATGGCAGTATCAAAAGTATAAACTTAGCCATTTGAACTGGGGATTCTTTTTATTAATATTATGTTTTTAGAAATTTTTTTTTTACATTTATTTTTATTTCATGTGTATTGCATGTATGTCTGTGTGAGGGTGTGAATCCCCTAGAACCAGCATTGGAGACAGTTGTAAGCTGCCATGTGGGTATAGAGAATTGAATCCAAGTCCCTTCAAAGAGAAGCCAGTGCTCTTAACCTTGGAGCCATCTCTCTCGCCTGAACTGGGGACTCTTTAAAGAACCCACAATAAGTCATTTAAAATCCCATTCCTGGGTTAAACAATGCCAAACTATATACCTTCTGTAAGCCTGGCTTTCCCTCCTGTGGGCTGGCACAGCACAGTTGAACAGCCCACACAAAGAACCACTGTCTGAGCGTGGCTAAAAACTGTAGTAATCTTGTAGCAACCTAAAAGGGGAGGGAACATGTATTAAAAACGTGAAAAGCAGATGGAAACATAAAGTACAAGTTGTTTATATAAGTGATGTTTCAACACATTTCCTGTAAACTCTGTACTCAATCATCCTAGAGGCCACTTAAGCTTTTTTAAAGGCGAAACATTAAATTTAGTATTCCTGAAACATTAACATTTCAGCAGGTAACAGACAAGCCATCTTTTTCATGTTATATCTTCAGAGTTCAGTGTTTTATTCTTAAATTCTGTTTCCATTTACACATTTTAAGTACTAAACAGTCACATATGGTTAATAGCAAACACATCAGACAGCAATTTGAGACTGAAGAATCAACATACTTTTATTGCGTTGTGAAAAAGAAAATTCATCATCTTAATGATCAGCATAAAGACTTAAGTCAACATATCTTTAACCATATGTTTCTCCTAAGGTTTGAGTTATGTTTCTTTAAAATGACCCTGTGACAATTCTGTGATGTCGTTTCTATTCAACAGTGGATCCTGAATTATTAAAGTTTGGATCTTTTCAGAACCGTCCTTTAGGACAAGAAAATTTGGAAATTTACCTGGACACTTCACATCCATGAAGTAAGAATTTGGGCTCTGAACCAGCCTTTTCTTCTTATGTTTTTTCTTTTCCTCTTCCAAGGAAGGGTGTAATAGATCTCTAGCCAGCTGTGTAAGGAAGCATAGGGTTACTGCTGGAGTCAACGTACATGGTTGGCGATTGAACCACAAAATGAACACAAAGCAGGAGCAACAGGCATACTTGACAGAAGGGGAACTTAAGATGTTAACTTTTCAAAATAGGGCCACTTTTACCCATACTTTGCCAGTCCTTGTCCTGGAGTTTTACGGCGCTCGGTCGGAATATGGGAAAGAGAACCCCCTTTTCCGTTCGGCTGGATAGCCATCAAAGCTAAGTAAGAACTAGAGTCCGATTCAGGCCTCCCCGAAGCACCGCAGTAAATCAGAACAAGGCCGGGATGACCTCAGCCCTGGGGCTCCACATCGAATGGCCAGCACAGGACTGCCGCATGCTAGCCCGGGGTGGAATGAACATGTCAGCAGCTGCGAGGACCGTTAGCGAACAGAAACCTGAAGCCCCCCCCCCCCCAATGGGCTGGGGGCTGCACCCCACAGGCCGGCCGCTCACGCGAGCCCAGGCAGGGCCCGCCACGCCGCGCCGCCCGGGCAAGTCTCAACAAGCCCGCCACGCCCCGGCCCGCGCCGCGAGCTGCGGTGAGGAGCAAGAGACGCCGCGGGCTTAGCCGCCTGCCGAGGTGCCAGACGAACAGAAAGCCTGAAGGAAAGCCAGCCCGAGCCCAAAGTCAAAAACTCACAGGCATGGTGATGGCTCCGCAAGCGTAGCTGCTCCAGATCTCTGAGAGGAGGTACTCGTTTTCGAACGCCCGGCAGCAACTTCCGGGATAGAGGCGGCGGGGCGGAGTGGAGGGGAAGGGGGGCGGGGGCGACCGCTCTAGGCTCCCGTCTCGGTGGTATGGCTCCCGCCCTGACAGCCGGTCCAAATCCACTGAGGAACTTGTAAACAACTTCTGCGTTAAGCTCCGACTCCGCCCTGGACCCAGGCCGGGCTTGGGAGGCCTGGGCATTAGGCGTTGTAGAGAAAACGGACCAGAAGCTGCACCCAGCCTGCTCTCTCCCCCACCCCCACCCCCACCCCACCCCCGTTCATTATGCGGGGCAGGGGATAGGGGGACACACGGATCAATAATCTTTGTTCTTCACTGTATTAAAAACATGATGGGCGGGCATGGGAGGGTGGTGGTTAAGAGTGTGTCTTGCTCCCGCAGAGGACCTGGGTTTGATTTTCAGAACCGAGCCAGGCGGTTGGGAACTGCCTCAAACTCAACTCCAGGGGGATCTGCAGGTCTTTTCTGGTCTCTATGGCAATGCACTCACATGTGTGCGTACACACACACACAGATACACTCATAGGTAAATTTAAAAATCTGCTATTGGAGTTGGAGATGTAGCTCAGTTAATAGTGTGCTTGCTTTACATTTATGAAGCCTAAGGTTAAATCCCTAACACCACTAAATAAATTATTTTTAACTAGAAAGATCCCACTGAAGGACTGTGAAACAGACTCCTAGTCTTTTGCCTGGGCCTTCTAAGGAGTGAGACTTGAAGTTCTGCATAGGATAGGCTTTACCTCTGGTTTGCATTGCTCTGAAATAGGTTTTTTGTTGTTTTTGTTTTGTTGTTGTTGTTTTGTTTTGTTTTTCGAGACAGGGTTTCTCTGTGTAGCCCTGGCACTCACTCTGTAGACCAGGCTGGCCTCGAACTCAGAAATCCACCTGCCTCTGCCTCCAGAGTGCTGGGATTAAAGGCGTGTGCCACCACTGCCTAGCTTCTGAAATAGTTTTTAAACAAACCCCATTTGCTGCTGTGTTTGATATACCAAGAGTCTGTCTCAAAAAACATGGTAGATGACACCTAAGAAAGAAACCTGATGTTGACCTCTGGCACACACACACACCATTTATAAGATTCACCCTAAGATTGTCCTACCAACACCTCTAATCACCTTTTATTTCTCTTTGAAAAAAAAAAAAAGATGTATAATACTCCATTTGCATAAAGCAGAAGAAAATTAACATACCACATGCCCTCATGGAGGAGTGCTTGCCTAGTAAGTAAGAAACCCTGGGTTTGATTTCCAGAGCTGGATAAAACTAGGGGTGATGGGGCACACTTATAATCCAGCATTTGAGATGTAGGCAGGAGGATCAGAAGTTCAAGATCATCCTCAGCCACATGAGACCACCTCTGGAACACCAAAAATAATGACAAATGAGTAAACTTATAAATCAATACTAAATATGGTCATATAGAGAATTATGTAAATTATTATGGGTGTATGGGCAAAATAATGGCCCTAAAAGTTCCAGTGTCCTAAGATCCACGGTCTGTGATTACTTGACAAGTATAGTAAGTCTGAATGAGATTCCCTCCCTAGTCTCTGGCATCGGAACACTCAGTTCCCGTGTTTGTGCTGCTTGGATAGACTTAGGAGGTGTGTCACATGGCAGAAAATATGTCCCTGGAAGCCAGCTCTGAGGTCTTAAAAGAGTTACATTCCCAGTTTCCCCTCTGCCTCTCACTTGTCATTTAAGATGTGACTCTCGGCTTGCTGCTCCAGTTGCCGCTCCTGCCTGGTGCCACACATCTATATTATGATAGTGATGGACTTTTATTGTTCTGGAATCTAAACAAACCTTTCCATCTAGAAGTTGCCTCGGTCATGAAGTTTCTTCACAATGATAGAAAAGTAAGTAATACAATGGTTTGGTGGGGTGATGAGGTGGGGGAGGGGTGAGGGAAGGGGTGGGAGGATGTGGAGGTGGGTGGTTTTGGTGGTGGTGTGGTGGTGGTGGTGGTGGCGGCTGGCAGTAGCTGTTTTGCTTTTTGGAGATAGGGTCTTGCTATATATCCCCAGATAACCTCAAACTCCTGATCCTACTGCCTTAGCCTTCAGCATGCTGGGATGCAGCTGTGAGCCAACACCCCACAAGATATTGCTACTGACTTTGAAGACTTTGAAGATTGAGGACGGAGACAAGGGATGTGGGAAGTGTTCCACGCAGCAAACCAAAGGAGTGAACCTCCAGAAAGAAGCTGCTCTCCAAACTCCTGATTTTTAGCCCAGTGAGATCTGGGTCAAACTCTCAAAACACAGGACTTTACCATTATACATTTGTATTGTTTTAAAACGCTATATTTATGGTAATGTCTTACAAAAATAATAGCTGAAAGAAGGAAGACCTGGGAACTGATCTTAACTTTCGTTATTTTCTTCCCCTACCTCCTCCTCCTCCTCCTCCTCCTCCTCCTCCTCCTCCTCCTCCTCC